>LPNX010536202.1:58816-73834 GCA_001517045.1 Pseudotsuga menziesii
TAGCCCCTCTTTACAATCCATATGGATCTAATAGCATGTTTCCTGACCTTACATCATTTTAGGCATCTAGCTACAAGTACAGTATGGTATAGGATGATCTACCTACTTTAGTTTTGTGTTTCTCACAGTCAAGAAAATGTAGATATTTTTTTGCCACTACTATTCTGAGAACTATTTATCAGGTAGATTATAGTAAAATAGTTCTTCTATTGTCTCAATCCTGGTTCAATGATATGGTAGGATTATCACGTGCCACAAGTTTCAATCTATTGAGATGGGCAGGTTGTTAAGTAAGCATAATGATTTTATCATTGGTAGCTGTGGTTATATGTTTTTGAAGCCATAGACAGCTTTATTTTTATATGCAACTTCCCATTGTGTTACCTCCTAGCCCTCTGGGGCAATTGCATGAGCACCCCACATATTAGATATGTTCTGCGTAGAGGACTTTAGTCAGTTAAATCAATTGATATTAATGTAGATGGGATGTTTTATCAAACATGTGTGTTCAAGAATCGATACTATACTTACAAGCCATAGATGATATAGTATAGACAACCATTATATGGTTAGAAATTTTCAGTAGTGGTAACATATCTCAAAAAGATCTTAAATGCATCATGTTTGGTCCAGCTATTCAGCAGGGATGACAGTAATATTGACAGTGGCTTGATTAAAGGATTATGACCTACTTCCACATGGAATTGGTCTTATGGCATTTGTATTTTTTTTTTAAATAGTTATAGCCGTGGATACAGCGATGGCAATTTTTTTTAAAATTTCACAGCCGTGGATACAGCGACGGCTTGGCGTGGATACAGCGACAGCCTGGCGTGGATACAACGATGGCTCTGCGTGGATACAGCGATGGCCCGATGTGCATAAAGAGACGGACAAGCATGGATATAGCGACGGCTCTGCGTGGATACAGCGACGGCCCGGCGTGGATACAGAGACGGACAAGCATGGATACAGAGACGAACAGACGTGGATACAGAGATGGCCAGGTGTGGATATAGCGACGGCTTAGTCATGTAATGAAATATAGAACATTGTCGCTCTTGCGATGCAAATTACGGGTCGTCTCTATTGCGACGGAATTGTTGCCACGGGAAAAAAACACTTAGACGTGGCAATATCCATGCTTTTCCGTGGATATTGCTATGTTTTGCCGTGGCAAAATTGATCACTTGTACTAGTGTTTGAGTTGGGTGGCCCTGTTGTTTGCATACAGCACAAGGTGGGATCTATTGAGGTTCTGTGGTGGCTATGGCATTCTTTCCCCTGGCCCTTTTCGGGTGGGGTGGTGCGGGTGCGAGTGCAGTGGTTGGATTTTGCGGGCTAGGTGGAGGGTGAGACTCGACTACAATGGGTTGCACTAGGGTTAAAACAACCTGGGGCATTGGTGGTTGAGCTGGTGGATCAAGATACCACACCGAAATTCCCAATGAAAGTTAGATAGGCTTAAGGTGGCCGTTACTGGCTTGCTCATGACACTAGGTGGGGGAAAGAGGAAGGGAATTGTATGGACTAGAGATGAGCCCAGATAAATCCCTGATGGTTGTATGTGAGGGTGAGGTTGTGGTTGCGGCCGCATGTAATGTTGCTGGTGTGGATGATGTTGCGGCTGTTGTTGGTGTTTCGGCTGCGAATAGTGTTGTGGTTGGGGTTGGGGCTATGGTTGCGCTTGTTGTTTGGGTGTAGCGGTGCTGGATGAGACCATGCACAAGTCCGTAGTCTCATTTTTTGTCGATGGTAGTGACACTAAGGGGAAATGAACTGTCATGGTGGTATCGAAAAACAAACCAGGGCCCACATTCAACAATGGGGAGGTTGGTGTGTTGTCAACCATGGTGTTGATTGTAGGGACAACATTGGAGTGTGTGGTCGTCCCTTGTGGCTCAATGGTGGTAATGGTAGGGATAACGTTAGCGGGTGCTATTAACCCTTGCGGATCATGATAAGTGAGTAGATCAATTGTCATGATCTTCCCTTCGTGGGGGAACATCATGAGATGGAAGACAGTTGATGCTACAACTCTCATGGCATACATATAATGTCTTCCGAGGAGAAGGTTATAGTCCATTTGAGCATTGACAACTTCTATGTCAATTAGAACTGTCTTCCCGGCTAACGTGATGGGGAAATGGGGGAGGATTCCTTGGGCTTTAGTGGGATGGCCATCATAAGTCGGCAGAGCTGTGGAGGATGGTTGCAGAATTGGGGACCCAAGTTTCTACCAAACTAGGGTGGACATAACGCACGTGGACACCCCCTCATCCACTATGCACCAGTGCAAGATTAGATTCTGGATAGACACCAGGATTTGGAAGGAAATGGTGGATGTTATGTGTGGTTCTCCATTCTCCATGTCGAAAGTGATTAAATTGGAGTCGGAGGGGTCTACGGCCGCAAGGGAAACTAGTAACACCTTCCGCTGTGTTGGGCACATTTTGAGTACCTCAAGAGCGGACATGGCCATTGGTGTTTGGGCCAAATCATCCATGATGCTATAGCTGACTGCAGCTCTAACCGTGGTGTTATTGGTAACTCGGTGTATGGGAGGGTGAGGGAATGGGGGTAACTAAAGAGGTAGGTTGAATTTTTTAGATGTTGATGCTGTTGATGTGTTAGCGGGTTCGGTGGTGGTTATGTACTAATTCCATCTGGTTTGTAGGTTGACCTTTTCAATCATCATGGCTAACAGGTGATGGACACCTGTTTCGACTGTGGGAGGTTCCCCCGGAGCATTGGGATTGGGTTGGGGAGGAGGTGCGGTTTCCACCAATCCTTGGACTGGTAATGGGTTTTGAAGCACCGTAGGAGGGGGTCCTTGTGGTGTCAGGTTGGGTTGGGATTGATTTGTAGCATTGGCGGCCTATTGAACCTCCTTCCGAATGGCCTGCTTAGCGCCACCGATGAGGGGACACTCGAATGTGTAGTGCCCATAGACCTCATAGAGTGTGCACAATTGGTTTGTGTGCAACGGGGCATTGTGTCTTGGTGCATTTGGTCGTGGGGGATTTTTGGCAGGTTAGTTTGCTATGGCATTGTTGGGAGGGTTTGGTTGTTGACTGCCTCCCTGTAGCTGGTTATTGGCTTGGTTCCAGGGCTGATTATTTATAGATTTCCTTTGTTGATTGTTGGGGGCAGGCTGGTTGGGATGGTTTTGTTGTGCAAATACTTGTCCCAACGGAGCAGGTGGAGCAGGGGCGAGGGCTTTAACCACTTGCATTGGTGGTGCATAATAAATTTGGGTGGGTGGTGGTGCCACAAATGTGGGCATTTGCCTCACGTATTGCTAGGTCTACCATGCTAAGGCTTGAACCTGCTGCAGTGGTGCAGGTTTTGCGTAGGAATTTGTTGCTCTGGACTAGGACATCATTATGGCATAGTCCAGAGTTTGGTTTTGGTAGGAAACACTAGCAGTGTTGCTTGTTTGTGGTAGGTCTAAAGGTGGTGTCGAACAGTGCTATGGTTGTTGGGAGACCGAGCCTACGATACCATATATAGCATGGGATGCCCCCGGTGCATCTCGGTATGAGGTACCTAGACAGGGAGCATCTGGAATGACGGTGTAGAGGTATCCATACTGTGCATAGATCAAGTCAAACTGTTGGGCTTTTAGTATGGCCTCTTATTTGGATTGAAGACGTTTGGATGCGACGTCCTTTGCTATGGGTGGGAGAAAATTTTTGAGAAACCAATCCAAAAATATCTTGTTGTCAAGTTGGATCTTGCACAAACTACAACGTCACTGCCACTCATGGATGTGGTCGGTTATATGTGTCGTGGTGCTCTAGCGGCAGGATAACAATATTTACACCCCTTCGTCATATCTGACGTGGAGTTGGAAATACTACAGGAACATGAAAGCTAAGGAGTTGAAATCTGGGTACTTGGCTTGCGGTAGCTCAATGTACCATTTGGTTACTGCACCTATGAGGGTGCATTGGAAGAGTCTTAGCATAATCGAGTCATCTATGATGTTATTTGAGGAGCACCATAAATGGAATGTCATGATGTGATTTTGGGGACACTCCCCTGCCTTCCCTTCAAACTTGGGAATCTCTGAGGGAATTTTGGTTGGCATGGGGGGCCAAAAGGTTTAATGGCAGATGGGGTCGTTTGTCAATTGAGCCAAATCAGGCAAGTTAAGATGAGCCATGAAAGGTATATTTAAACCCAGGTTGATGTGAGATGGGGAAGGTATGGTGGTGGGGTTTATAGGTGCATAATGTACTTGCATAGTTGGGGGTGCTGGTGGTGCCATTGTAGATGGAATAATGCCCCCAAGTGTGGTGTGAGGGATAGTGTGGATGGAAGGGCCACTGCCCCATGTGTGACAGGAGGGGCAGTGTAGGTGGGAGGGGCACTGCCCCCATGTGTGACAGGAGGGGCAGTGTATGTAGAGAGTCCACTGCTCCCAAGTGTTGCAGGTGGCGTAGCTTGAGTGGTTACTATGGGTGGTGGAAGCTGACTGATGACAGTTTGCATGGCCATGCTGGGGCCACTTGCAGGGTTGTTGCTGGTAATTTGGGGTGTGGACATGGGTCCATTAGCGATTGCTATGCCGAAAAATGGATCCAGGTTTGCACCAGCCATGGGGCTTGATGGCGCTGTGTGCAAGTATGGTTTAGACTGATATGGGTCTAAATTTGAATCAGAGGCTATGTGGCCTTCTGATGGTGTGAGAGGTCATCGAGAATGGTCTCGAAAGTGTCGGTTCAATGTCTCGAATTGTGGTGGTTCGCCTCTTAGGCGTGAGGAAGAGCGTGGGGGATCAATTGTGTTAGATTTATGTATCAAACTGGTGGGAATGATATTTTGGACCCTGGTTTCAATTGCTTCCTATTGGATGTAGGTGGTCACTCGGCCACCAAGACTGCTAAAAGACAATGCTTGGCTTTTTCCTCATGGGCGTTCTACTCAATCGGTAGGGGTTGTTGCCCGTTTTGCTTGGCAATCCCTCTTAGTGGCCGGCTACTTTGGGGTTCCCGTGGTACTCCTCATAATGATTTTCTGGGAAGAACCCAAGTACTCCCCACGGTTAAGGTAGTCAGGGACTTATGTCCTCAAAGACTGCTGATTTTTGAACTTAGTGTAAATTAATCAATTTTAGTGGCTCTCTCAGTGTCATGAAATGAGTGGGGTTGATTTACGTGGTATGGTGTGTATATCTTTCTATGTTCTTGTTATTTGGTGGCTACAAATGGTTTATGAATTCATCATATTGTGGTTGAAAGTAGTAAATAAACAGAAACTTTGTATACATATACCATTTTTTACCCTGATTTGTGTTAGCCTAACTAGGTGACTACCTTACACCTATATTCTTCTTCAACTAAGAGAAGGTGTTGGGATCTCAACACAATGGGACTAAGCCCATCCATAGATCCATAGGTCACCTCTTAGATGCAAGGTTGGTCAATAGTGAGGACACTTAGCGTTGTGAGAATCCCTCCTTCTCTACCCCCTCTACCTTCCAGGTCATTCATTTTTAATGGTTTAGAACAATATTGGGTGAAGGGCCTATTACTATACGAGTTGTGCCCTTCATCTTATCCCAAAATACCTTGAAGGGTGATGACTGGGTAGAGGAGGAAGGGTAAGAAAGTTTGTTTGATTTTATGTAAGTTTTAGTTAGGCTATGTTGATTAATCAATTAAAATTTTTTGAATTTACACTTTGTTTGTCCATGAAATTGCAGTAAACTGAAACAGAAACAAAAATGATACTATTATGCTAGACAGAGGTGGCTGAGCTGCACTGACAGTCCTTATTAAACTAAAAATTAACTTCTGAGTGACAGACCACATGTTTCGGGTCAAATGTGGCGAGGGGGTCGCCAAATTTTTCAAGAAACAGGCGAGGGGGTCGCACAGATTTCATAGACATAAGTATTCTTCCTTTTTGATGGAAGTCGCACCTTTCAGGGGAAAAAGGGCGACCTGGTCATGCCTGTGAGGCCTAAATGACCAACCTGGTCCCTTGTTTAGGCCTGACAAGTGCGACCTGCTCTAGATTTGGGGTTTTTCTGATCCTGAGTCAGATCCGGCTGACAGTAACCTGTATTGTGGCCAAACAGACTCGGATTTTCCTTGCAGAGGCTTTGGTAACAATAAAAACTGAAAATAAACAGGATTTAAACTAGATTTGAAAAGAAATTTTAACCTGGGGAAGAAACTGAAATAAAACTTGAAATTTAAAAAATTGAACCAGGGATCCTGTGGGATCGACTTGGTATGTTCGCCAGTTCTGTAGCAGGGATTTCTCCTTGTTATAGGGGTAGGAATGGCTCCCTTCCATCTATAGGATGGAAGAGTAGGTTCCTGTGTGGAAATGCAAGAAAAATAAATAGAAAAAAAAGGAAGAAAAGATGGACAAGAAATGGCCATGAGCCCCTCGGCAAACGAGGTTAGGGATTTGCTCTGAGAGCCTGCAAACAACTATTAAAAACAACAATAAACCTGCAAAACAAGTTAATAAACAAATCTGCAAGAAAATATGGGTTAGAAAACAACTAAGCTACTAAACAAAAGCATGAACAAGTAATGGTATACCTCTTCTTTGGTGCAATGGGCCACCATGCCCTGGCTAGAAGAAGCACCTCTCTATCTCACTCAGCAATGGAGGAGCTATCGCTCAATGGGGAAGATGAGTGGATGAGAGGGGGATGTGGGTGGCTTGAGAGACAAAGGGTCTCAAGGCATCCATGTGTAGCATAATAGTATGCAAGGGAAGAGTTGTTTTAGAGTGACCCCCACGCCTCCTTTTATAGTTTTTTGGGGGATTTTTAGGGTTTTAAGCCCTTGGTTAGGGCTTAAGCCCCTTTTTTGGGATTTTAGCCCCTTCTTCCCTAACTTTAGCTTCTTTTAGGGTTTTAGGCTCTTTTAAGGGGTTTTAAGCCCCTTTTGGAGGCTTTAGCCCCTAGGAGAGTTATTTAGGCTCCTTTTTGGGGGTTTTAAGCCCTTTTACTCATTTTTAAGACTTTTTGAGGGTGTGGGGGTATAATGGGGTGTTACGAGGGTCATGCATGGGTGTCCTTGGGTGGTGTAGGCCATGTAGAGCTAAGTGAGGGATTTTTTGGGTTAACAATGCCACTACATGAGATGCAAATTTCTTCCTTCAAATGAGAGTGCAATCAGTCCTAAATGAACACCTGACTATAATTCAGTAAGCAAAACCTAATGCAAGTACCATGCAAAATGCAAAAATGAAAGGATGCATAATGATGCAAAAGAAAAATATTTTTGTATTTTTTGAAAATAAATGAGATATAAAAAGCACTAACAGACTCTACAATTCTCAGACCCTTTAACCACTCACAAACAACATCCTAGCAAGGAAACAAGACAAAAGATACCTAATGCAGTAATTCCAAAACAAAAATAAGAAATGAATGAAAAGAACAAAACCTAATTAAAAACAAATCAAAAGGGGTCTTTAGTCAGAAACAAAGACAGTATACAGACACCAACAACACCCAAAAAGACTTAGCAATAATCAAAACTCACCCAGCAACACTCAATCTTCCATAAAAATCTCAAAATCAAATCATACATGACTATATGCATTAAACATGTGCACATATGCAGGAATTCCAGGGAAAACCATGTGTATGCGCAACTGTAATACAAAAGCTCACGTACAGGAAGAAAAATGAAGAGAAATAGGGAAAACAGATAAGACAAGACCAAATTACTCATGTAGGACACTACTAAGCAAACATACCTCCAAACCCGACAGAGAAATAAAGAGCAATTCAAACCCATTGAATACCCAATCCCCAAATTAAAACAACTAGGAACCTCCCCAGTGTTACCACCTCAGTTGTTCTTATTGTTTTTTTATCAAGTGAGCCTGGTGAACTGGACAAACATGTTTTGTTCAGACTTCAGAAGACCTTCAGAATTGCTTTTGGAAGTGCTTGTCGTATTATATCACATGTGCATACCCCATAGGGGAGGTGTAATAAAATGTTCTAGCATGATAGTGTCTATAAAAGACTCGGTCTCTTAGACTTTATTTGTCAATCCGATCAGCCCAGGGTGTTTTTTCCCTTGGTTATTATTGGTTGTTGAATAAACGACTGATAATTTCTGAGTTTTTCACTCAATACCTCCAAATTTGGGGCAGTTGGCTTGGCATTTAGGCCTATTGAGGTTATTAGGGCCTATATGTCAATGTATAAACATGCTAGGCATCATGGTCGAGTCATATGAACATGTCTAAGTCCCACTAGGTTTTTAATTTTTTTTTAGTTTTTTAACTTTTTTTAATTTTAAATTTTCCACAAAACATAGGCTATTTTTTAATAGTCTAATGGGAAAATTTGGTTTTGTAATAAAACCGGACCCAGAAATTAGTTTCAGTGATGGGGGTGCTCATTTTCAAGCTTAGAGCACCATGTAAACCCATAAACCCACTTTTCCTAATTTTTGAGTGATTTGTCCATCACTCAGGTCAAAAATCTCTAAAAATCAAATCTTGATTATTTAATTGATAAATTAATTAAATAATGGAGAAAATTCGAAATCCTAAATCATTGAGATTTGCTCTGATTTGACTAAAATTAGTCTCATCGGCTTGGGATTGAATGGATCTGACAATTACTTGACTGAAGAGGGTGATCTAGGCTGAGATGGGAGTGCATTATTGCATGCAATCTTGGGAATTGTGCCCTCCCTCTCTCCTCCACGCGTGTGGGCCTCTCTAGTTGAGTTTTGGTGGATGCTTCAGTCAACATTTTGAGGTGTTAGACAGATCAGCTCTCTAATTGATAGTTGCATTCAGTGAGACTCAGATCAATCTCAGTTAGACACATATCAGTCTGAGATTCACTCCACATGCAGTTGCAGTCTCTCTCTCCTTGGGAATTCCACCCCCCTGGGCTATATCTCCTGTTATTGTTATAAATAAAGCACAGATTACCTTTTCCAAGATAGTTAGAACTTGGATTGAGGTAATGTTTCTATTGTACTATTTTTATTGTTCATTTGAAATAAAGAGAATCTTTGGAATCAAAACGGTGTCATGTTATTGTATGTGTGGATGAGCATTGCCATGTTTTACTGAGGTAACCTGTATCTATGTTCATAATTTGCTGATTGTTTGTAGATACATTGCTAAAGATTGATAATAGGTTTATTATGATCTTGATAGGAAAGGATTTTGTTAATAATTTTATTGGCCATCTCTTTCCTTTTTATGCATGTTTACAGATCTAGATTCAACATGTTTTATAAGGTTATATGCATGCTTTTTTGAAATCTCTGTATATGTATTAACCAGATCTCACAAGCATTTTGGCAAGTATTTGGATCAATTTGCAGGTTCCTAGCTTGGAGAGGGTGCTGATCTAGTTTGCTTCCTCACTTTATCCAAAACTTTCTCAAATTCATAGTCCCTCGACATTCCACCGGAAAGCTCCACGGTTGATCTACAAGGCTTCCAGCACTCTTTCTCTCTCTTCCTCTTCCAAAAAATCAAATTTTACCTATTTACTTTGTTTACAAGATTTGTCATTATTTAGATCTATCATTTCAAAGTAAAACTTACATATATATTTTATGTCAAGGCTCATAATCTAGATCTCATTCCTAAAGGGTTTCATAAAGCATTCTAGATCTAGTTTAGGGAAATCGTCCGTTTTGAATGGAAATTTAAAGAGAATCCATAGGTTACATGCTCTATATTTATTTTTCTATTTTAAAAATATTAAATCCAGCAATCAATGCATATTTTATTGGCTATCCAAAAAACAATCCAAGATCCCAAGGAAAGCTTGCTTTCCTTGGCTCCTTATTCACCATTTTAGCTAGTTTTAACTTAGTTTTGTTTGGTTTAAAGTAGGCTGACCCAAAAGTAATTTCAAAGTGATTTTGGTAATATTTCATTCTAATAATATTTATTTATTTTATCAGGCATAACATAAATAGGAGAAGTTGTGGTTCGAAAGTGGCTTTTGGATCATCTGAATCCCCTCAAGGGTCCCCCTTTTGACCATAATTTTAAATTTTGGGAAATTTATAAAGCCCTAGTTTCATCCTGTATAAAAACCAAGAGGATTCAGATAGTTTTACTGATATTTTAACAGCAAATAATAAAAAATTTCTTCAAATAGGCTCTTTCGAGCCCATTCCCCATCCCCCCCAGGAGGATTGGTGCCTTTTTTGTCGTTTTTCACATTGTCTTACTTCTTTTCAGTTTAGATTAGTTTAATTCATGTAGAATAACATGATTTGATTAATTTATCATATATTCCATATTACATTATCAAAGTAACTTGAATACTTACCCCACAACTTCCTGATTGATCTGCAAGGGGAAAGAGATGCGTGGTAGGAATAATTAGAAAACTTGTGATTTGTTTCTATTTGATGCTTATCTTTAATTTCTGTAAGTAATTGTTCTAAAATCAACCCATTCCTTGATTCTATGATTGAGGTCCACTTGGACCGAAAGAGGTTCCTAGAGGGTTTTTCTTTCTAAGAAAACACACCCTTTAAAACTCACTAAAATTGACAATACTTCGGTGTGTATGCTCTGCACTTGGCTTTGGTTCATCCGATCAGTCAAGATGCATCAAAAGCAATGTGAGTGACTAGTTTAATTATTCTTCACCTTCCCCAATCAACCACCATTAGGAGAAAATCCAACGCCTCGATTAAACCGTAAACGGTGGCAAAATACCCAAAGGAAGTGGGAACTCCCGAAAAGTGACCTCGAGGTGCCGATCTCTGTTACACCTTCAGGTGTATTATGAACAAAATTCTCAGAAAATCCATTCAGCTCACATATTCCCTGTGGGTAGCCGTGAAGTTTAATTTTGGACATACTCCAAGTACCCTCGAGTATATCTGGAGTCCCCACCTCGCCTAATTTAATTTATTCATACTTCACATTAACTTAAAATGTACCAAGAGGCAATCACAAAACATTCACTCCAAGCACAGGCAAGTACATTAATTATTTTATGACTCCATTCTAAGTCACTGGCTATTTTCTTTCTATATATATATATTGTATCTCAGCATTGTGCTTTCATGTGCTCATTTTTTGTATCTTGTGATATATGGTTGTTTATGGTTAAATCTCAAACTCCTAAGTAACTCATTCAGTTTAACATCATCATACTAAATAATTTTTCCTTAGTAACTTAATAGGCTCTACCCCCTATGGGAATATAATAAACCCACTCATAAACTTAGGATAAAATAATTAATCATTATTTGATTAATTATTCACCCACTAGCTTAATTAGTTGGCATCCACTTGCACCTTAAAGTCAATGCATGCCATCCATATCCTATGAATGATTTATTTCTGATTCTGGGTTCATCTAGAATTAGTATACAGGACCTTATAGCAGATTCTGCTTTTTCTACTTTATCCTGCTTTTCTATGGATAAGATAAAAGCTAGTCAACTAGGAAACTGGGAGCTTTTGTTTCCAACCCATCTTCCATTAGTTTTTCTCCATTAGCATATTATTTCCATCTCCTTGACAACTCACTCATGCTTTTGCCAACTCGTGAGGTGCTTGGTAGATTGGAAAGTGCTTAATGGGGTTTATCATAATTAGTAAGCCTGCTTTTATGAGCTAGCTTGAGTTGTCTTCATGCAACTCCTTTTTCCTTTATAAGGATGTATTACCTATGTAATAATATCAATTATCATTTATTGATCATTCATTAATGTGTGTTCATTAATTCTTCTTCTTCTCTCATTATGCTAATTCTCTACAATTCTCTGTGAGGTTAATTGTCAAATCCCCAAAATTTCAAAAAAATTTAAACTTTTATAAATAGCATAAATTCACGTTAATGCAATCATTAAATATTGATTTGTTAATGCTATTAATTTTGTAACTGAATGATCTTTACTTTTGTTTAGAATACTAGATGAGTTTCTTATCAGTTTTCTGATTGTTTTCTGCTTGCAACAGCAAGGGGATAGGCTATGTTAGACTGGGCTTACTTAGCTACTAAGATAACACAACAGTTTTCTTTCTCTTACAGATACCCAAGTAAAGTTTTGGGATTGCTGCTTAACAGATCTTTTAAAGTAATAGAATAATATGCTGTTACCAAAATCATTCAGTAAAGAAATATAAATATAACGCATGTTAGCCAGACTATTCAGCTTCCTACAGGTAAAGCTTTCCCTCTTCTCCTTTCGATAAAGAAGATATTCAAAGATAGATAGTTCAGAGATACTAGAGAAATAGATAGCTATTTTCAATTACACTAGCAACATTCACTCATACTATTTATTTATAGCTCAAAGCTTAAGTCTGATTTATCATAATTGATCCTATTCTACTGTACCTATTTGCTGTTTAACATGTTATGCTCAGTATACAAAATCCTGATGTTTTTGTCTGCAGATAACAATTATAAAGTTTGTAGTAAGTAAAGTTTCATAAATACTTACCTCTAGCAGCTACAGGATTTCTTGCTTAGTTATCAGTCTATACTTAGAAAACTTTCAAGAGTTTGGAGTGATGGAATTTATCTTATTTCCACGATAAATAACTGATCCAAGTTATTGTGTGCACCTTGGAATCTATCTCATTTTGTCGTAATATCCTTTACTAAGACCTCTCAAGTTTAATGAACATCAAGAGAAAGGTACAAGCAAAAATTGCATAAGTATTTATATAGTTATCACATATTAGTTATTGTAGAGTTCTTTGCACATGACAGCAGTTACAAAAAAAATACTATTCGTCATACAAATCTTAAACTAAAAGAATAGAGTTCTTATAACTTCTATCAAAACTTTTTATTTACATTTGTCAAGACTTGACAACCATAAGCCAATATAACTCCAGGGTTGATAAGGAGCAAGCCCTTCTAAATAAAATAGAAGGAGTATACATGGTTATAACATACCCTCCTTTTGATCAAAATCTAAGTTCTTTTATAATAATCAATACTTAATAATAAAAAGAATGTTAGTACTATTGTTTTGTTGGTGGACTAAAATAAAAAATCACAAGGATTTAAACCTTATGAGCTATGATAACTTAACTCCATAGCCATATTCTTATAATCTTATAAACAGAGTTTTTTTTTGCTAAGCTATAAACAATGGCTTACCCTCAAGCGAGGTCTAAAATGCAAGGTTTACAAAAAAAACATCAAGTTAGATTATCAAAATTATAGAAATAATATCGTTTGTATTGTATTATTTTAAATGTTGTAAACTTACATTATAATATATATTGAAATGTAGGTATGGTCAAAGATTGCGACTTTGGTGGAGGTCTCCATACCCTGATTTTGTTTTACCATGCAAATGATTTTGGAACATTATCATTTAACCCACTCAAAAGAAAATGATTTAAACGCTGTCGTGGCTGCCTCCTCGCCATGCATTGGGTGTTTATAAGGTTGACTCGCCCCTTTTCATGCCTCAGTTCCTCCCTCGCCTTCGGGCTTGAGCTCTGCAAACCCTAGTGGTTTTGCTACAGTCGATTTCTTGCTCAAAGCGGTTTGATTGCAGCTCTTATGCGTTGCTTCCCTTATTGCTCAGTGCATGAGTCTGTGATTCGGTCGATGGTACCATTATAGTCGTTGCTGGTTTGAGGTCGTTGAGCTCTGGTAACTACTCGGTCACGGCCTGCATGTTAGTCTTTAACTCCTCATCGACGGTGTCTCCATTTGGAGAAGATCCTTGGTCTACTGTTAGCCCGTTATCGTAGAAAAGAAGAAAGGGTTTAGGTTACCCGATTCTTGGTCACTTGTTTACTTTCGGTGGCTGTTCGACTTCAACACTGCAGGTAAATAAAATACAGTTTGTACGCTTATTCTTTTTTTTTAAAAGGAAAAGAATAGTTTGGTTAAAAAAAATAACGTTTAGGGTTTTTCTAAAATCTTTCGACTGTTCTTCGATGCAGGTTCGAACTCCTTGATGCAAAATGGAATGTTCAACGCCTCGGCTTCTAGCTCCTCCGGTAAGCCTGGTCCCCACATGCACATCTCCTTGCCGGTTGTGATGACAGGGTGCACTTCCATGGTTACTTTGGTTCTCTGCTAGCGTATGGCCGTAGGTTAATGATTTAGTTCATGGCAGGGTTAACCCTTGTATTGATCTTGTAAATGTTTTTGATTGAGGCTGTGTATACGTACTCACCTTTAGTTAAGATTTTTATTAAGGAAAAGCCCTGTATAAAGAAGAAATTTAAAGGTAGTTTACGGCTGTGAGCCAAATGTAAAATGAGGTCGCGGCCTCGTGTTTTTCTTCTTGACAGTGCTCTTAAAAACGATGAGGGTTTTTACCCAAGTTTTGTAATACTGTTTACATAAGTATTACTGCATTTGAAATTTATATCAGCGTTTATTCTCTTAAAAGTAACTACATTACACAGAAATAAATAATGTAAATACCCTTCATTACTCGCTCTATGTGTTTAAGGTTCAGCCGTGGGTTAAACACGGTCTGTCCATAAAATATTTTTAAATTGGAAAACTATGTTTATATGCTCTTACAGGTTATACGCCTTTTAGTATAGTTTTAAAAAAATGGCTACAGGTTAATGCATAAAACAGGGATATCGCCGCTCTATTTACCATTACAGAACGGGGTTTTACCCTCAGATATACTGAAACTTTGATTATTGTTTTTCCCTTTCTTAAGGTTATCCTTATACACAATATAAAGGGATTTTTAATGAAGAGTTGCTTCTGTGTTTTATTCATTAACCTGGCTGTAAAAGAAATATTATTATTACTCTTTTAATAAATGATTTTTTTTTTTAAGAGCGCTTACATGTTACTACATTAAGCCCTAAATGGCAATAAGCATTTTGTCAATATCTTTCGGTAGAAGTTAAATCTTTAAGGCTCGACCATGAGCGATTTACAATTTTCTAAAATTATGTTTTATCTCTATATTAAATCCTTTACGATACTGTTGATATGTAATAGGTAAATATATCTAGGGTTTATACCCTTAAACTGCATAGTATCTAATGCATTCTTTTGTTTTCTTTAATTAATAAACACAGAAT
>LPNX010536226.1:0-29135 GCA_001517045.1 Pseudotsuga menziesii
ATTCCTATTTTAATAATCAATGTTTCCCATCTATGATCCAAATCATTTGGCCCCTCGATCTCTAAGCAACTTCAATAAGTGTCATGTCTACAGTAAATCCCGGTAGGGAGCATAGTCATTATGGTCATTTCTCCTATGCTAGCAATGACCATATTCCTCATTATGAATCATTTCTACACAATGATTTATGCCAGATTTTCACTGTGGAGAAATGAATCATAACCTAATAGATTCATATATTCCTCCTATTTCTTCCATGTTTTTAAATGGACATAGTCATTGTGGTCCTTTTCCTATGCTAGCAACATTTAATATACTATTAAATTTTTCACTTGTGCCATCTGTGGTCATGACCTAGCAGATTCCTATATTCCTCCTCTTTCCTCCATGGTTTTTGACTCACAATTCTTCTTCACAGTTGCCTTTCTTTTACTCAAGCAATAAAGACCATGATTTCTACTGTTTATATTGGTCCATCACTACTTTAAACAGCAATAAGGGCAATTAGTAGGATATAGATGCACTGTTTAAGACAACAAATGTGTCACCTTTCCTGAAGTCAATGTACAATTGATGGATAATTTTAAAAGCTTCCTATCAAATAAAATTTTGCTCCTAACCATGATGCACTAAAAAAATTCCCTGACATATATGTTAATTGCTAGCTTATTTACAAGCAAATATTTATCTCCTCTCAAATTTGTTATATTACAAAGGGTTGTTGCTTCACTGAAACACTATTGCTACTCTCATAGCCAAACTTATAATAACCAAAGGAAAGCGACAACGTAGAAATAGAAATGCTCCTTCTAAAATGTGAAAGGGATGCTACTGGAATAACTTATAAGGTCGCAGACAATAGTGCTCATAGCTTGAGAGATTGGAATTTTTTTGTGTGATATAGATAGATAGATAGATATGAAAGCAAATGAGGAAATCATTGGCTTTGTTTAAGGCATGTAGGTACAAAATCTGCACAGAAAAGAAGTAGGGTTGAACTCCACTCCATTCAAGAGGGGAAAAATCTCCCAACAAGGTGAAATGGCAACTTGATTCCTTGGATTTCATTATTGTGAATAACTTCTCAAAATGCATTGTCTGAAAAAAAAAATGAGACTAATTAATTCAACATTTTCATGGCACAATTTTCTACAGATTGATCGTACTCAAAATTACGCTTTGAAGCAGGACTAAGCTCTTTAAAATGAAAACATCCATGATCTTCGATAGAAGCCACAGAAACCAGCATTGCCTAAAGAAGAAACAGATCACCAGGGACACCAACTACTATTAGAAATTGAAGGCAATAGCCAATAGATATACAAAATGAGCATAGGAGGTCCACATGTGTTGAAAGGAGAAATAGAAATTATATACATAGAACGCTGACAATCAGAAGCATTAATAACAAGCAGCAGTAGGGATGCAATAAGTAAACATGGGAAAATGAAAACTGCCATAGGCCCTACATTTGCAGCCAACCAGATATGTCATTGGGGTTTCTGCTATTGAAAATTTGTATCCAAACAAATGCAACAAAGTCAAGGCCATAGGATCTGAGGATTAGATTACAACTGTTTCACGCTAAAGACAGCTTCATAAATTACAGGAATAAAGGGGTAACCAGATGCTTTAGCTCACCAAAGATTCCCCCCAGATGCTGACAAATCAGATTAGAAATTGAGGACAAATATTACAGTAAAATGGGGTGCATCATCCTCCTCACCATCCTTCTTTACTCCTCTAAAATCAACACCTCTTTTCTTGTCATGAAGCTACACATGATGATAAAAAAACATTGAGAACTCTTTGAAACAAACCACTAGAGAAAGTTATGATTTACATGCAGAATCACTAATCTAGTACAGTAAGGGATAACGAGACCTATAATACCTGCACAGAATTGGCAATAAATGCCAGACAATACAAGAGATCTCGTACACCAATAGATTTAAGCCCATGCACTCCTTCATAACCACTAGCTGCACTTCAATTTTGAGGACCTTCTCTACAATATTCTGCTCTGTCACCAGGTGAGGATAAGGCTGATATGTCTAGTATGACAACAACTGTGCCTGTGAATATCACCCTGAAATAGAAAATAGCATGAACTCAATAGCTGCAGACAGAAGAGAGGACTCAACATATTTAAAACATGGATGGTGTTAAAATGAAGTAAACAATTTCAAACAATTCATAACTATATGCATTTGTATTAACTATTAAGAGACCATCTTTTTTCTTGGTGTGACCAATATCATCCACTCTCAGAACTAGTGCCCTTTAAGCTAATAAGTATGTGTTTTTAATATCAAAAAAAGACAAAACATGTGACAGATTTGTATAAAAAAAGAGCCAAAGAATGGATGAATAGCGTGGAACCTAGCATAATCCCAGTCCCTGGGATAAGCACTGCCTCCACAGATAATAAGCTTAGGCCTGAAATCCAAGGCTTTCTCCTCCAGCTTGTCATAATCAATGAACCCAGGCTCCTAGCTTCACCCATAGCAAGGATAGAGACACCCGCTTTTTCACAAGTCTAAGTACCGGTGGTTGTAGTTTCATACCAAAAACATAATAAGGGGTGGCGGAGGTGGTCCCAGTTGGAGTTTATTCATCACCAATGCTATTGACTTTCACCCCTTTAGATTTACTTCATCTTTATTGTCCGGCATAGGTTGCAGATCCAATTATAGAGTCCGAAGCAACATCAAAGGCACAGACAATAACAAAGAAAGGTAGAGGCTTCAAAGAAAGAGGTGGTTGCAGCAGTTTACCCTGTAGAAGTGGACTCAGTGCCAGGGGAGGAAGAGGTGGTTGCAGCAGTTTACCCTGTAGAAGTGGACTCAGTGCCAGGGGAGGAAGAGGCAGTTCCAATGCGAGTTGGAGTTCCAAATCCAAATAAAAGTACGCATCTAGAGCGAAATACTGATCCACTGACCCTGTAAGGAAAACTCTCGAAGGAAATCAATGTAGCAGACCCGTGCCATCCGTTTTCACCTGAAGCAAACCCAAATCTTGTGCTGCTCCATACCCAATGCATTGAACATCCAGGGCCTGCAAATCAGGGATGAACTAAAACAAATTTACCCAAAAATCCATAAATAGGGGTGAAATACCAAATTTTTAACCTATCTACCATAAATTTTGGCGAATCATCTTCATTTATCCTCCAAAACTGTAAATTTTTGGCGATTTCACCTCCATTACGGAAGAAATCGGGGCGAATGTCAGGATTTTCCCATTGACGGGTTGGAGAAATCAGGTTTTATGAATTTTCAGAGGTTAATCGCGCGGGCTATTTAGTCAAGGGAAATTATATATAAAATAATATATGGGCTAATTTATTAAATTTAAAAAAACCATTTTAATATTAAAAATTCGCCCATCTTTTTTTGGGCACCCCTTAAAATTCGCCAATGGGCTATAATTCGCCCCTAAAATCATCCCTGCCATGCTCTAAGGAGTCCAGAAGGAGTAAATCCTGGTTAGTAGCATTCTAAAAGAGAGAACAAGCGTTTTGATAAATACATTTTTCCACAAGACGATGCTTCACAAAGGAAGGACTAATCGAGGAAGGTTGCAAGAGAGTGGTTGGAGACCGTCAATCTGGAGACAATAGACGGGAAGGCGAACAATCTGAACCCTTGAACAAAAGCGGACAATGATTCCTAAGATGTCCCACATCTCTGCAGCGACTACATCTGAAAGGAACATTGAGGAGTCCAACCATTGTAGGAACAGGCGTTCATGGCACAAGATCTCTACTTCAGCCAGGAGACCCATAGAGACATCCAATTCCACCAAGAATTTGGCCATACGTTTTTCATAAGTAAGCATGAAGTCCTCTTCCATCGCAACGAACCAAACGATAGTGTTTGTGATGCCCTCCAAGAAGCTACGACTCCACAAAGGGAACGGGAGAGATGGCAGTAGAACCCACAAATGTCTTTTTTTTATCCGTTCCCTTAGTGGATCAAAATGTGGATGCCAGCAATGAAGAACCAAGGAGCCTTCCCTAATCCTCCAAAGAGAATTCAGCACAGAGGTGGTGTGAGAGTCTTCAAAAAAACAAATACAATCCAGCCCTTAGCCAGCAAGCTGATGGTGGGGATATACGAGAGAAATGACTTCCAGTGTTCTGAAGCCCAAACAATCCAGTCCTACTTCCCCATCTTACAATAATCTATCCTGCCCACAAGTGCCCAAGAGCAAAGCGCCTCCACTCTTTCCATGTAAATGTCGCGGCCCACAACATATCTAAGTTTTTCGTCAAGCACCTTTTGCACTTTAGTTTTCCTCCTATTCCGAGAGTGCTGATGAACAAGCCAAGGGTCGACTCCGACAGGAGGCGAAACCCCTTTATCCTGGCCCAACACATGAGGGGGAAAGGATACCCCACAACCGAGCTCCAAAAGTCAAAGACCCTGACAAAACCCTAGGATAGGAAAGAGTAGGCCAAACCCTAGGGTTTGTTAACCCTAAGCAGTGGAAGAGGAAACACCTAAAAAACCTTAGAGGAGTGAACAAAGCCTAAACAATAAGGGAGTGTTAACCCACAAGACTGTCAGGGGCAAGAAAACAAACCAAGAGAAAAAAGGACCAAGATCCTCGAAGAGACGGGTCAACCCCAGCTTTCGAAAACAAGAAATGGAGCATGAAAATAGAAACCCTACGTCAGAAAAACCAACAACATAATGTCTTCATGGAGGAGACAGCAATAAGTGAACCCACGAAGACACGGGCGTTCCAAAAGAAGGAAAACGATTAAGAGAAGAAAAAAAATCCACCAGCCAGGTGCAGGTAGAAGAAAACGTAACATGTGGCAGCTGCTCCACCCTACAATGACCAACAAGAAACAAAGAAACCAACTTCCCACTTTTTAACACACTGGTTGGTACTAGTCCTCCGCACAGGAGGAGGTACTCCAGTGGCTGGTTACCGGGTGGAGACGTGGTTGAAGCAGAGCAAAACAATCTTTGAAAACAACAAGATACCAGGGGATGGAAAGCACGAGGCACCAGAAAGCAAGGAACCATAAACAAAAGCAGACTCAGAAGCCGACCAAAAAAGATAGAAAAACACACATCGTCACCCAGAGAAACACCCAAACAGACCCAAAGAAAACGGAAGAAAAGGGGACGGGAAGGAGCTCGATCCTTGTTGAGAACTTATTACTATGAGAGTTTTGTTATGAGCTTATTAGCTTACTGAAAATGATTATTGATGCGAGCATTACGCCTGAATATTATTATTATTATAGGCATATGGCATAAAGGCGATTTAATAATTGCTTATGATATGTATGATATGAAGGAAATGAACTATTATGAGATCAAATTATTATTATAATAATACTAGTCGATGTGTGAAAGAGAAGGCACAGTGTTATTAATAACATAAAGTGAACAGTGTTATTAATTAATGATTATTAATTAACTAAATCAGATGACTATTAGTTACCGTGATTCCTAAGGTTTTTCTAGGGTTTCTAATGGAAGCCAGTTTCCATTTTCAAGAGTGATTTAATTATTTTAAATCGCCACGATAAATGTAAATACTAGAATGAAAAATCATTGTATATTTAAAAGAATATCACATAAATAATAGAAAAAAAGAAGTGTTATATATAAATTGAGGCACAACCATTTTGTTTTAGGGTCTTCTCACTAGTGGGAAGATAAATTAAAATTGGAAGATTTTGACTATTTCATAAAGAAATAATTTGTAAGGGATACCTTTTTTTCAGGAAGAAAAAATCCTGTCCTTGTTATTCAATATAGAATCAAAGGGCATCTCATGAGCCATCCCTATCATAGGGTTACAATCAAGCAAGGTCACAGAGAGAGTTCTTTTTGCTACATGCCTGGAACGAGTCCCACATCACAAGAGTTGCCAAGGGGGGATAACAACACACACTGCAAACGATAACATAAGTCCAGTCAAAGAAAGAGGAGAAGTCTGTCCCAATTATCCATAACATACCGAGAACACAAAAGCACAGAGGTGCTATCAAAAGGTGCCCACTCCATAATCATCAAACAGTTGCAAACAAAAAATAAAGGAGTACAAGTTCCTGCACCAAGCTCAAAAGAGCTGAAAAGTGTCATGAGAGGCCAAAAGGCCATCAAGAAATTCAGAGTATTTACCACATTCTGGAGCCAAAGATAGGGCAAATTTTGATAGTCTGTCTGCTAGCTGGTTGTGTTCACGGTATGCATGGCTAAAAGAAAGGTGATGGAAACAAGAGATGAGGCTTCTTGTATCCATACACCAATGATTGAGATCAGGTGGATTCAAGGTAGCATTACCCTTTTCCCAATTGATGATGACAACAGAGTCCCCAAAAATGTTCAGTAATGGAATCTCCATCATCCTAGTGACAAGTAGCAGAGACCAAAGCGCTATCAATTCAGCTTTGGTATTAGTACAAGTACCCGCCCCTAGAGCAAACTCAAATGAATGAGACTCATTCAGGAATAAGCAAAATCCAACTCCTCCACTATTACTAGCAGCTGCCCCATAAAAAAACCATAGGGGAAGACAAGGACAAGGCCTGATCCAACAAATCTAGGTTTTTTTACCTTTAAACAGGAAGGCTGATACATCTGGGAAGAGTATGCAATATGCTGGATCAAGCTCAGTATAGATGGATTTTTTCCTTCAAAGACAACCAGATTTCTTGCTTTCCAGATAGCCCAAATAGCAAAAAAAGGAAGATAGCAGCATACCGAATGTCTGGAGAAACTAGTGATCCAGTTACTCAAAAAAGTACTGAGATTATTGCTCAGTTGGGGAGGTAGAAAGTGATATTGATCACTCAGAATTACTATAACATTCTTCCACACATAGCAAGGTGAAAAAATGTCCTGAACGTTGTCTTCACCCAAACCACAGAGAGCACATAAGTCAGGCCCGATCCAGCCTCTCTTCTAGAGATTGTCCCATGGAAGTATTTTATTTGCCAGAGCTAGCCAGACAAAACAACGGATTTTTTTTGGGAGAGTACCAGAGCAAAGAAGGGCATGTAATTTGCTGCCAATCAAGGGAGAAGAAGAGTGAACAATAAATTCATAGACCAACTCTGCAGAAACATAACCTTCATATTTGTTATAGTCCCAACCAAGGAGTCAGACAGAGAGCTGATTCTGATCCTCCCAAGTTCCAGACTTCTCGTATAATTTTCCCAAGCTATTTTCCACTCCCTAGCAATACATAAGTCCTCAGCTGTGTACCAATAGTAGTGCTGACCCGGAAGAATATTGTGTGCATGAGATAGAGTAGAGATACCCAGATCCTCAAGGTATTCTCTGAGACCAGAAGGCAGCCATGATAGTGAGTGAGTTCCAATAATCATATCGATGCCCATGAGAATGTCTTTCCCATTACCCACATGCCAAGCTAGACACTTTCCCAGCCATGAAAGTGTGTGCATGAACCCTTTCCAGATCATAGAAGCACCCCGAACAGTAAAAATTTTACCTCTAAGCCATGCCACCATGGATTGATTCTTCAGGTACTTACTAATTAAAACCTGATGCCATAGTCCAAAGTTTTGAAGAACCATCCAAAAATTCTTGGCTCTCAAAGCAATACTGAACCAATGGAGATTTTTTATGCCCCAACCACCTTTTTCTTTGGGCCAGGAAAGGTGCATCCAATTCGTCAAATGGTACCTGCGTTTGTCCCCAGTAGAGCCCCATAAAAAACCAAAGGTTAAACTTCTAAGCTTTTTTAGGACAGAGATAGGAATAGGAGCTAGGCCCAACCAGTAAACCGGGAGAATGGATAAAACAGCTTGTACAAGAACCAAATGACCACCAAGAGAGATACTTATGAGACCAATGAAAAATTCTATTTTCATATTTATGAATCAACCAATTCCAGTCACTAATCTTATACCCCAAAGGTTTAAGAAAATATCCAATATACTTGAAACCAGTGGATATTGGATCCATTTTGTAGGGCATAATCCTGGAAATATCAAGAAGAGTATCATTTTCAATATTATTATAGAGGAAGCTAGATTTATCCACACTGATACTCATCCTGGTGGCTTTGTAGAAGGTACTTAAAATAACCTCAAATGCCATCCATTCAAGCAAGGTGCCAGTTCCAAGCAAAATAACATCATCCACAAAGAGGAGGTGAGTTAGGGCAAGTGCTGAAGAGATTTTTATACCTCCGATGAGACCATTCTCCCTAGCATCAGTAATCAAGAGACTGAGCCCTTCAATTACAAGAATGAAAAGCAGGAGGGATAAAGGACAGCCTTGTCTGATACCTTTGGAGGCACTGAAGAACTTGGATGGGGTACCATTAATCAGCACAACAAAATTTGCTGAAGTAAGACAGCCCATTATCCAATTGACTCCCAGGAGTGGCACTCCAATCTGGATTAGAATGAGTCTAATATAAGACCAATTAACTCTGTCGAAGGATTTCACCAAGTCCAACTTGAGAGTGAGAGCACAAGTGTTTTTTGTTTTTACAGAGTGGAGAGTCTCTTGTGTAATGCCTATGGGCTCGACAATTGGACAGTTTTTTTAGAAACCCATATTGCTCTCTAGAGATGTGTGAGTCCAGAAAAGGATTTAATCTGATTTCTATAATCTTGGATATTAGCTTGTAAACTAGATTACACAGAGAGATTGGTCTAAAGTCAGCAAAGGTAACAGGCTTATCCTTTTTAGGAATCAAGGCAAGGAAAGTGGAATTTATAGAGGGAGTAATACTACCAGATTTTCTAGCACATTCAACAGCAGAAAGTAAGTCCTTACCCAGCAGATAAAAAAAGTGAATAAAGAACTCCACAGGCCATCCATAAGGACTAGGGCTCCTGTCCTTTTTGAAATATCTCAGAGCACCCTCAATGTCAGATAAAGAGACAAAATCAATGAGACCATGGGCCTCCTCAAAAGGGATCATAATGGGGAACAACATGACCACTTTGAGTTGGGAAAGTATATAGGTTTGTTTATCATCGCTGAAAATATGAGAAAAGTGACTTTGGCCCAACTCCTTAAGAGCTTCCTCATCCTCAACACAGTGTCCATCTTCATCCTCCAAAGACCAAATCACATTATGATTCCTTCGACCTGAAGCCAGAGTATGAAAAAACTTGGTGTTTGAGTCTCCATACAAAGCCCACTTGGCTCTGCTCTTGAGTTGCCAAGTGAGAAGGTAATGGTCTAACAGTTTCTTTTTTTTTGGATCGAAGTTGGGTCAGAGTCGACTGGTCCTCAAGGGAAAGGATGCCTGAGGAAGAACCAGTGAGAAGGGCACCAATTTCCTCATCAAGCCTAACTGAATCGAACTCCAAAATGGTTCCTTTTTCTTTGGTCCAAGATTTGACCTCCTTCTTAAGAATTCAGAGCTTATGGGATACCTAGCAATTAGTGTTTCACGTGTAGAAGGAACTAAATCCCCATTGTATTGAATGATTTTTTCTACCTCTATGGGAGTAGGTGAGGTCCACTGCCTAATATAGCTATTTGCATTTATTTCTCCATTTCTAAAAAGGGAAAGGATGGCCTCTACATGTAGAAAGTCGAAGCCCATTACATTTGTTTGTTTTTTTATCTTAACATTTGGCAGGAGAGTGCACAATGCCCCTTGTCTCTTATATTGTGATATCTATGCGTTGATTGAGAGGGACAAACTAGAGGATGGTCGATTCTTTATATAATATTTATCTTTGCATTATATTCTATAATATCTATGCGTTGATTAAGAGGGATGACCAAGAAGAGGGTTGATTCCCTTGTTATTTATCTATGCATTATATATTGTGTGATTTAAAGTTTAAAGGTCGAGCCTAATTACTATATCTATTGAGAACCAATGTTTATTGCTTTAATTATTGAAAGCCAAGCATTGTTGACTTAATATCAGGCTGCATCTATTTATGGAGGAGATAAATTCCATTTCTTAAGAGCCGAGAAATCTTTATTGTTTTCATGATTGGACATCAAATTCTATTTTTTAGACTGTAACATTCAAGCTCTCTTATGCATTTGGAGAATGTTTGACAATATTAGCTCATTTCTAATGCTTTTGTTATAACTAGCGCTTGGCCTATGTTCGCTAGATAAACCCAACATTGACCTTGGGATTAGAAATCAGGTCATGTTGAGAGTTCTTGGTGAAAGATTTTATTTGTCTCTTCTCCCTAGTGGTATTGTTTCCCAACTCAGGGGCGGCCTCTCGATAGAAATAGTACATGCCAGATAGAGCGCTTATGGTTGGGAGAGACGTTGCGCTTGTACATCCAGTTGCCCGAAAATTTTATACAAGATAAGTGTTCATTTCATGTTATGTTGTTGTTATTCAGTTTTTTTCAATTATTCAGGGATGAGTAAATGTTCTCTATTCATGTGAAATTATTGTTTGCTCATGCCTAGTTCAATTATTGATAGAAAAGTGATGGATGTGTTTCCACAGTCAAGCGTGTAAGAGTGTGTTATTGTTATAGTTTAAAAAACTACAAATAAGATAAATGTGATATATAACGAATGATGTCTACTCATACAAACACATACACATTCAAACTATTGTGTTATCATGTTTTAGATTTTATGATGGCATAAAACATATTATTAAATGAATGAATTTATATACAGAAGAACCATGTTTGAGTGACATTTGATACACCCAACATTCTTTGCAATATTTTTGGTTGGTTAGATAGCCTTTATATTTTACTTGTAGATAATAAACTTGAGATAAAGTAACATGTTGAGGGGTTTGTCATTGAGGTTTTAAATGTATATTCACAATTAATAATGTGTTCGCCACTCAAAAATCAATGTTGTTGCATGTGTATATATTGTGTATCGGGATCTTGGCTTGGCATCATTCATGATGCATGAAATAGATTAGTACTATCTGACCTCAGATATACTTTATGTGAGTGATTACACCCTTATATTATTTGCAGTTTATACCAAAGGGTTAGGGTTTCGTGTCAAACATGGAATGTGACCTTAGCTAATTTACAGGTCTTCATGACTTTTAATATCAATGATAAACTAATATATGACATGTCATGAATATTTGTGTTCTATTAGTGGAGATAATCCACTTGATGTGCATACTTGAAAAATATGATATCGCCTTTGATGTTACTGCTACAACTTATATATTGCAATTGATCAGTTAACTATTATTGTATATAATTATGCCATACTCTACAAGGAGGCATGGCTGACTATGAACATGGTCTAATGTATAACTTATTGCATGTAGTTTGAAAAATGATGTCTTGATTTTAATAGAACTCTCATATGTAGATAGGAATTAAGAGCTTTATTGCATTTTAGATATGGCTTAAATTCCTTGGATGGCCATGCCACTAGTTTGATGACTTTGATGCATTGTCGAAGATGAAATTAAATCTTTATGTAGCGTATATGTAATTTTCATGGCACAATTATGCATCTTTTGGATTTTATCTATTGTTGGGAATGGTATTCTTAGTCTGGTCATATTTTTAAAAGAAAAAGTTTGCCCCTTTTTCCCCAATTCATCACATAGGGTAAAGATGTATGTAAGACTCGATTTTCTTTTCCCATATGAATGCGGGAGATCCATAGTTGTATTTCTTCCATTCAGTCTCTATTATCTCCATCACTATATCATTTTGAAACCATAAAGCACAATAATTGAAAGGTATGGGTCCAAAGTTGCGAGTTTAATTGAGATTCAAGGATATAGGATTATGGTATGAGATTATTGAGGGTATAATTCAGGAGGAGAGAGATAAATCTATATTTGAGAGATCACTCTTTATCAGGAATCTATCAAGTTGAGTTGTAATGTGTCTTGGCCCTTTACTTTTGTTAGTCCATGTGAACCTACCCTTACGAGGCTTCATGTCTATAAGGTCCCCGTCAAATGTAATATGTTCCATCCTTTCTCGAAAGGGGTCACTAACAATGTTCCCTCCTCTTTTTTCTTTATTTGATATTATAACATTGAAATCCCCTTCTACCAAAAATTCTACTGCAAAATATGACTCTTTCAAGTCAAGTAAGGAATGATAACAATTTTCTTTCTCTTGATAGTTTATTGGTATGTATATATCGAAAATATTCAAAATTTTACATGTTTGTCAATGACAAAGCCTTGTCATTATCTAAGGTTGTTTTTGGTGTCATATTTCCAAGTTGAAAATTGAGTTGTCCCAAAAGGTGCATACTCCTCTTAAGGCTCCACTAGAGTTGATTGTAGACCTCGCACTTGTCTTAATTATTTTATTTTTTGCTTTTAAGATGTCAGGTTCTTCAAGCTTCCTATATTAAAGGAGGAGAACAAGTGGATGTTTCTCATTTATTAGATCCTTTAGTGCTTTTTCCAGGAGACAAATTTCATTATTTATTAGGGGGGATTTTCCACTACCTTCGCAATAACTAATGGTATGAGATTGATCTCCGATATCTTTTAGGTTTCAGAGTTTTACTCTAGATCCTATATTTTTATCCAACATAGTTTGTGATCCTAGTATTTTCTCCATGTTTTCTATCTCCTCCTGGAGATCTTCAGTAGTTTTCTTCCAACCTTTTTTCAATGCTTTCCTTCCTTGATTTATTCCTCTTTCTCCTCTTCTTCATTTCATTGTTGCGCTTCTTTTCAACTCTGAACACCCTTAGGAATGGGCCGAGGGATGGTAGTTGGATGATCAATCACTTCTAAGTGATATGAGGGTGTGTTAACCTACATAGGGAGGGGAACTGAGAAGGGAATGGACAGGGAAAAGGGGGAGAAGATGGAATTAGGTCACTATGGAGGATGGGGTGGGGTTGGAGGGGAGGGATTTAGGGATCTCACCTAGAGGGGGATCATCCTTGAAGAATGATTCAAAGGGGTTAGTAGTGGGAAAAAGGGGTATTTGATTGGAGATATGATGTGGGGGAGGAAATTTCGAAGGATGGGGTTGAGAGGGTTTGGAGGGAATGGTTGAAATTGAGGAAGAGAGTTTGGTAGAGGGAATAAAATTCACATATAATATTTCCTTGGAGATCATTTTTTTAAAATAATTTTCCACTGACCTTCCTTACCCGACAGTGATTGTGATGGGAGAGTGAGATTTTTACAATCCTTGGAGAAGTGCATGTATTCATACAAGCCTGTAATTTGAAGGGAAATTGTTCATAGTAATGATTATGGACATGTTTCTAGTCATCGATGGATAACAAATTGGATTCTAGGATCCCCTTCTCGAGATCTACTTCTACACTGATTCATGTGCATGTGAACACTCCTTCTTTTGGTTCAGGTCAGTCTATATGTTTCCCAAGGGTATAATAGCCAATTTCTTGCAGCGATTCATCTACCCAATAATGCAATGACAAATGGGGAAGGTATACGCAAACCTAAACCGTTGAGAGGATGTCCAACTGCAGGTCAAAATGTAGGGTCCATCTATTCAAATACATGCCATGGTTGTTGAAGAAGGGCCACTTCGAAGGATAAAATCATAGTTAGCTTTGGATTCAAATAGGAAGGCATAAATCCCTCGACCATAAAGAAAGTGGGACATATTTTCCTTGATCAGTACATGCCAATTTTTATGGATCCATATTTACAAGGATCTTAGTGGAGGCCAGATCTGAATGAACTGTCTAATGATACCTCTTTTTGACATTGCCAAATCCATATGATGTGAGAAGATT
Organism: Pseudotsuga menziesii; assembly: GCA_001517045.1. NCBI lineage: Eukaryota > Viridiplantae > Streptophyta > Pinopsida > Pinales > Pinaceae > Pseudotsuga > Pseudotsuga menziesii. Next base: position 13,674 of record LPNX010536226.1, read on the forward strand.
ACATACATAACCACCTCAAGGATGATTTCCAGCTGCTTGACAAATTTAGGAGGAGGATCCTTTTGCATGGGTTTTCCAAGAGGCACTGCTACGGAACGATACACAACTTCTTCAAGGTCAGAAGAGTGGGGATAACCCCCTTCCAAGGAGGATTACATGGTTGCCGCAAGAAAATCTACGTATAGGATCCCTTCAACATTTTGTTTCAAAAACCTTTGTGTATCATATGTATTCAATGCCACTTGTTTCAAAAAAAATTGAAGGACATGGGGGTGGGATTTGATTCACTTATGTGTGCATGGGTCACAAGAACATTTAACACAATCTCTCTGGGTACAACCACATGTTCAAACACTACCTCAAGGTAACCCTGGGGCTTCAAGATAGGCACTCACAACAATTGAACCTCGTCCATTGGTGAAAAACTTCCCGTCTTCACCAATGGATCCAACTCGTTTGGGGGGAACGGTATTGTTTATTGTTGTTCCACCTCTTTGTTATTCTTTTGTCTATTTTCTGATTATTTCTCTAACAAAAAAAAATTAAAAATGAATTACTTATTTATATTTTTCATGTTTGACTATGAACATTTCTACCATTTGTATGTATAATTAGCAATTCTTCCTCCTTAAAAATGCATCATTTCTTTTTTATAAAAAAATTGAATGCTTATTTTATGCAATTTTTTTTATTTGGAAATTCTCCATTATGATTCATTATAGTTATTATGTCCATGGCATATTTGAACCATTTTCCACATATTAGTGTTACACCTAGTTCTCATCAACATCATGTTGCGGGATAAGTATCTCAGTATTTGCCTCATCAAAAATTGGAGTTGAAAATGAGTAAGGATGGATAATTTATTGGTTTTGGCCACCACCACACTTTACTTGGGAGCAACCTGCGGTATCCATCTCAGGAACGTCTTTTCTCCATTTACAAAGAGTGGTTCCATTTCCTGCTGCTCACTTACAAGTAGCGGTGCTCTCTTAGCACCACCTTTTATCCCGACTAGACAAGGCGTGGTGCTCGACCTATGAAGGAAAAAAGGGAAGGTTTGAGGGGCTTCTCAAAGCTAGCCTTCGTGGAGCCTCATCCCTATGATTCAGGACACCTGGAGCTCAAGATCCCTCATCCTAGGATCATCCCTCCACATCTCCCATATAATCCTCAACTTATCGTATCCTCTCAAGCCTTTATATACTAGCTCACCCCTCATGGGAAAAGGTAGGAAGAATGCGTTATAGCATCCATATTCTGGCCAAATTCAGTCAGACTCTTGAGTGATTAGTAGGAAAGTTGAAGGAATTGAGGCAAGGATCCTTTGAGAAGTGTTCTCAACACCAAGGCATTGATTGTATACTCTCCTTCTTTATATTTTAATACAAATATAGTTTATTTTCCATAAAATTTGTATGTCTAATTATCATCATTTGTTTTTTTGTTTAACTCCTTGGACTTTTACATAGGATTATAAACCATCTTGTTACTCTCGCTTGGTTTGTGTTTTGTTGTGTCTATTGCAGGATACCCACATAGGTCAAGTAGATAAAGAATCATACCTTTACAACCCGTGGAAGGTGAGGAGAGAAGTTAATTCAAGTCGTTTATTTGGTTCTAGGGAAAGTTTCTCTATCTTGTAGTTGTTTTGTTCTAGTTTTGAGTTTTTCAATATAGGGAAACAACCTCTGTCAGCACCAGCTGAGAATTTCCAGTAACAATTAGCTTGGTCGTACCCATTTGATTTTTTGTATTTGCAAGCTTTTGCATAGATTACCTTTGATAAAAAATCCACTTAGTTTGGATTAGGGGTCTCGATCGACACTTGTTCCCTTGTTGCTTGGGATATAATGAATGTTAGGGTTGTACATGAGGGTGTTGTGCAAAATTGATTTGCAAGTATGCCATGGTTGATTTGTAATGTACATGAGGGATGGTTGTGCGGAGTACATTGTACTTAGTTTGTGGGCTCTGGCCTTGGTTTATAAGAGCGGAATAAATCATTTCTAAATCACCATCAATACATCTCTTCCCTTGCATGGAGAGTTTCTCCAACACCAACTCTCTATGATTATGTGTTGCACCATTAGAAGCATAATTTAAAATCAATTTACAAAATTTCTTTGCAGCTATGAGAACCTTCAATTGACCAACAATATGCCCATTAGCACATTGCTGCAAGGCTGGCATGTTGCTACAATATTAGTTCTAAATTATTTTTTGTAGGCTTGTTAGGATTTTTCTCACAATATAGTGGATATACAAATGGGATGAATGCCATTTCCATCTAGCAACACGTAAGGAAAAAAGTGGACCCTCCGACATATAAAGGTTCTTCCGTCTCCTTTAACTACGAACTGCATTTTTGTAGTGCATTGGCAAGATGATACAATTTTTTAAACACATTGGTGTGGGTGTTAGATTGGTGGAACATCAAAGCATATGATTGTTAGTGAGTCTTGGTCGTTCCATATTCACAGATTTATTTAAAACACAAAGTGACTTGCTCAGTTTTCTCCTTTTATTATTATTTTAATTCATGTTAAACAATTGCTCGTGTGTTAGGAAGTAGAAGTTTGAAGTCCAGGTCGTCTAATTCATGAAAATGCAAATAATTATGTAGAAATTTGAAGTTGGGATGTCATGTAAATAATTATGTAGAGAGGTTATTCTTATAATTTAGGTTTAAATTTGATTGATATATTTTTCTTTCTTTTTGGTAATTTGTAATAAGGAATGTTTATAAATATTATATAAACAGTTACAATTGATAATGTCCATCACATTAGATAGGAATAAGTAAGCGTGAAACAAGGATCAATAGGCCATTTCATATTCAATTGCTATGGACATTTCACCTCCAATTTCTATCAAGTATGTGCCACATTCTTTTATTTTCTTAGATCCCAAGCTTTTCAACAGGATTGGATCAACCCTCTATTGCAGAAACATTGGAAGTATATATTTTTTCTTTTATAATTAGCATTGCATGGATCATAGTAAGATTGTGTGATAAGGATTCCCTTAGAGTTCATATCGCTATAGAATTCTAATTTATTTTTATTTTTGTTGATGTATTTGTAACTTCGGAAGATATTCTAATGTATATTATCATTGTATGTTGTTGTACCCCCATTGGGGATGTGTGTTACCCCTTTGTGGGATGTCTAAATTGTGTCTAACCCTTGAGGTACAACCTATGTTGTAAGTCGGGGCAATAGTACCCAGTGTAACATCATGTAATATGTAATTTTGGCCTCTTTAGGAGAAGTGGGCCCCATGTGGGATGACATGTAGGCTTGAGTCTTGTGTTTTGTTAGTGCCTTGAAAGGGTATAAATATGGAGGAGATCTTCCTCATTTATACACACCTCATACACTCTCTAAGGAGCATGAGAGAGAGAGAGAGACGGATAGAGGAGGAGAGAAAGATAGCTGTTGAACATTTCTTATTACTTCTTTTGATCATCTTACTATTCTGAAGCAGTTTGCAGGGTTTTCTCCTTTATGGTTTCCTCGATGAAAATATTTGTGTCTTGTGTATATTTTATATCTTATGCATTTTTTTGTACTTGTTATTCTTTCAAATAAAGATCCTAGATAATCTAATCAGATCTTAAGAAAATCTAACATGGTATCTAAGCCTCTCTGAAAGAAGGCACTATGCAGCTGCGGGAACTAGGACTTCCTAGTTGAAGATCATCAAGAAAGCAGGGCTATGCCAACTCACCTCACTAGGGCGCATAAATTGGTGGTAGCATTTTTTGAATGAGAGAAGTTTAACTGTGCATCCAAAATACAACTGCAATGGTAGCTAATGGAAATTAGGGTTTCAAGCCTGAAAACCCTAGAATATTGAATTTAGTTATTTTAGAACTTTCACTATAAGGTGAGATTGGAGAAGGATCAGAATCCAAAACTTTTACATGCCGAATAGAAATTCTCATTGTACCTTATGTAAATTTTTCAGCCTCTGATTCGCTATACTTCAGGAGACATGGCTCCTCCAAATCAGGGTTCCATCCTCCTCCAGAATACAGTCATAAACATGTGACCTAGGGAGATTTGCTATATCTTGGGCTAGGAAGGTCCAAACGAAATTTCGGAAGATGTTACAGGTAGGGCATGGAATGTAGTTTCTGTGGTACACGTTTCAGACCCACAATGTGAAATGGTGACATGCAGTAGTCCGTACAAGTTCGCTATGCTGAAGAGTCCCAAAAAAAGTCACCTTGGTAAAATCAAAATAAGTCCCACTTGGAGAATCCATTTTTGCTCTAACCTAGGGAGTTGGAAAGAATACATATTAGTCTAGCTCAGTGAGAATTTTTCGACTGTAAGGATCCAAAACTTTAGAGATACAACAGAATAAATTTCATACATTTTTGTAGAAGAAATTGGAAAAATAGGGCTTACTGTTCTAGGAGCTTCCCACCACTGTTATCAGAAAAGAAGTACACTGGAAATCTCGCCTTAAAGAGGCCAATATTTTTGGCCAATCAGAAGTTTGAAATTTCGAGTTTGAAAATTTAGGGTTTCACTTACAAACCCTAGATCAGCCAGCTCCAGAACTAGGTCGGACACCTCAAATCAGTAAGATCTAAATTTTTGCTATTTACATTTAAGGTTCTCATTTCAAAATGACTAATCACACCCAGCTTGATGACAAGCTTGGTGAAGCTGACCACTCCCAATTATGGAAGTATAGGACCTCCGTGATCCTTGAAGAAAGTGAATTGGATCAGTATTTTAGTAAGGAAGTTCTAAGAGCCAGAGGGAGATGAGGCTAAGGCTAGAGCCAAGAAAATCATTGTAGATTCTATTAAAGATCATCTCATCCCTCGTGTGTCATCCTTGAAGACACCAAAAGGAAGTGTTTGATGCTATGACGAAGCAATCGAATAAGAATAAGAGATTGTTATAACCACCTTGAATGTCCTCCCAAGATCATGGGATTCATTCATTCGAGGAATGTGTTACAGAAGGAAGTGATTACCTTCAACATACTCTGGGAAGAGTGCACACAAGAAGAAGCTCGACTCATAATAAGAGAAGAAGGGAGAAACTGCAGATCAAGCTCTCACGATTCAAGGAAGATCCCTCAAGCAATGAAGAATATTAAGGACTCAATTCTTGAAGAACCTATTATCCATCTTAGAATTTGGATAAGAAATGATGTTGTTATGAATGAAGAAGATGATGAAGCTCAAGGATCAAGAAGGAGTCTACGAAACAAATAAAGATAAGTATTCAATTGTTATTTCATGATATTGTTTGGTTAGACATTTGTTTATATTTAGTTGATGGTTGAGTATTTTGCATTTATACTATTGAATTACACATAATGGGTAAGAAGTCAATGATGATGTACAACATTCCACTACTACTTATCTAGATTGAAACCTCTTTGCTTGCATATTAGGAGTAGTACACACTCTTAATAGCATTGGTGTAGAATGCATCTAGAAGTTACTGTATGTATACATGATATGGATGAATGTTGTAGCATTGGCTAAAATAGTCACATGGCCATGTGACATACATTTGTCACTATTAATATGTTTTGGAAATTATGATATGTTTCTAATCATATAACTGAACTTGAATTGTAGATCATTCTAAAGAACAAGTAACGACAGTTCAGAAGAGGAACCTGAAGCTTCCCAGGTCAAAGACACCATGGCGAAAGAAAGAGCTTTAGAAGAATATAAAGAGAACAGTAGATACACCTCGAGAGATGAAGACCACCTTGGGCATGAGAAATAATCCAAGATGAAGAATAATATGACGAGACTTCCAAAGAAAGCAAGAGGCCTCAGACACACTCTAGTTATGTGACAGTGTTGAGCGACATCATTGATGTAGAGCCTTCCAGCTATGAAGAAGTAGCCAAGAAAAAAGGGAAGGAGAATATGATCAAAGAGTAATAGTTCAAGAAGATTGATGTCTAGGATGTGGTGTCAAGACCTGAAGGGAAGTCTATAGTGTCTTCCATATGGATCTACAAGATCCAACATGTAGTAGATGGCAACATCGTGGGATACAAGGAACTATTCGTAGCACGAGGCTTCTCATAGAAAGAAGGCACAAATTACAAAGAGACATTTGCACCAGTGACAAGGTACACTTCCATTATATCCATCCATACATGTATGAGATGGGAGATACATCAGCTGACATCAAGATAACATTCTTGAATGATGTAGTCAAGGAGGAAGTATATGTAGAGCAGCCACTGGGAGTTGAGACACATGACATGCAGACTCATGTAGAAGGCCTTGTACGAGCTTAGAAGGCACCCATGGGATTGAACATACAATTACATAAGAAGCTTGAAGATCACCTAGAGTGATGAAGATCTTAACCTTTGCTACAAGATTGAAGATGAAAGCCTGTAGAGGATGACAAGATCTTAACCTTTTGCCCTTTTATGATTTCTATCTCTATTGCATTTGTGTTTTCTCCCTCTTTTTGTTCATAGCAATTTCGTTTGCTGTAGCTAATGATTTAATGTTGTAGCATTTCCTTACTATAATTTGCATTTGATTTTATACAATTTTTTTTTAGAAATTATAGATAGAAGGTAGCAATACGTTTTACTTTTTCATTGCTCATTATTTCATTTGATTGTTCTAGGGTTTTACTTGCTTCAAAAGTTGAATTAGTAGATAGAGATAGGCTTGAATTTCGTAATCTCAATAGCTAGAACGTTATTTGATTAGGAATACTTTATGTTTTAGATAGTAGTTAAACATTTTTTACAGGTTTTAGTTAGCTCTCTTTCTATTTGTAGAATAAGAAGTAGTTTAAATTGTTTATATATTTAATTTTCCAGTCCAATATAAATAAATAAAAAGAACATTCCGTCAATTTCCAGTATGTTAAAATAAAAGTAGGTTGAGAATGGGAATTTAGATTGTAAAATAGGAATTTAGTTCATGCGATTTAGTGGCTTTGAGTTAGTTTAGCCACTAACGTTTTCCCAGTTTGTAATTTATGATAGTTAATTTAAAATGATTGGTTTCCAGTTTTTTTCCTTATTTTGTAACTAGCATTTGTAAATTTAGTTAGTAACTTGTAAAGTAATTTATAGTTTGTAAATTAGTTTATAATTTAAAGATTTTGCTTTGTAGTTTGTAACTTCTAATTTAATTTGTAGTTAGAAATTTAGTTTGCAATTTGTAATTTATAATTTAGTTTCTAGTTTGTAGATTTTTTTTGGTAGTTTGTAGCATAAGGTTTATTTTAAACATTTTCTAAGAATATTGTATTTAAACTTTTGTAAATGGGATTTTGTTTCATTTTCCAATTTTTTATTCTTATAGTTTTGAAGCTAGGATATTTTAAACTAAAAATGTAGGTTTTTTAATTAGTTCATGAATTGAGTTAACATTTAACATATAATTTGTTGATGTAAATATAATTGATTTGTCTTTGTTTTGTTTTTGTTGCCATAGATAGGAGATAGAATTAATTTTACAATAATTGCATTTTTAGTTGACATAGCTTATTTGCTTTGAAGATTGAGTTTGAAGAAGGATTGCTTGGGGATTTGAACTTCATAGATTTTAGACATTTGATTAAATGCATAGTTTCTTGTTAGAGTAATATTTGAATTTTGTTTGGTAGGTTGGTTTTCCTGAGTGCAATAGAACGCATTTCAATTTGTTAGATAAGAGTTAGAGAGATTTGCTTACGTAGTTAATCTTTAGAGTGGCATTTCAATTCACTTTTGTCAATTCATAGTTAGTTGCTGAGTTAAATTGTGTAGATTAATTAGGTAGTTTCCTTTGATTAATTTACTGTTTTGCAATGCACTTATTTACGCTTGGTCTTTAGAATAGTGTTTTTGCTTTGTTTTTGTGAATTCTTAGTTAATTAAATTAAATTACATAGATCAAAGTAGTTAGTTTGATTGCGTATAAATAGCATAGTTTTCTGCTCGAAATAATTAGTTTACAAGTTACATAGCTTAGATCCTTAGTAGCCAGTTGTAATTGAATTCTTAGATAGGTTTTTCATTCTGCACAAATAGAATAGATTTCCAATTCATAGAATAGATTAATAGTTTGCTTGAAGTAGTTTTTGCTTTTGTTAATTAATTCCTTTCAGACCAAGCACTGCTTTCTAGATTAGTATCTGCTTTACATTGCAATTTCAATTCACGTTCATAGGTTAAGAGAACATAGAATTAGCTTTGAATTAATAGATTAGTTTTACCTCTGAAATCCTAGTTAGAGTTTGAATGTAATGTTATATGTGGTGTCTGAATGCAGTTCCATTTGAAGGTTTATTTGACAAGTCGATTGATAGTTCAGAATCCTTACTCAATTTTAGATAGATTACCAGATTTAGGTTAGCCTAGATTAGTTCAGGCATTCAATCCTGCACATATAGTGTTTGCATCTCACAAGCTACCTTCCCGGGTTGTAAATTAAGTGTTGAATTAGATAGTGCATATTTTACCCAACAATCACTCCATTACAGAATGTTTCAATACAGAGAGTATGAAAGGCAGAGGGAGAATGATGCTCCGCTTCAGAGGGAGTGACTGCAGAAGATCCTCAGGTTCGACATGGTACATTAGGATTGGTAGCTTACTGATGGCTCTAGGGTTTAATGAGAGTAAAGCAAATTCCAACCTTTACTTCAAGGTTGAAGGCAGAATACCAGTGATGCTCCTGTTATATGTCAATGACCTGTTCCTGACAGGAAAAGAGGAACTCTTTAAATATGCAAGCCTGGAGACTTGATACAGAGTTCAAGATGAAAGACCTAGGGAGAATGCACTACTTCTTAGGCATGGAGGTGTGGAAGAATGTGAATAATATTTTCCTTGGTCAAAGAAAGTATGCAGTGGAGATTCTGAAGAAACTCAGAATACTGGACCGCAAGGCGATAACCACACCTATGGCATCAAAATTTAAGATTTTGTGTGATGCTTCATTAGAGACGGTTGATGCCATGATGTATCGTCAAATGATTTGTTCATTCATGTACTTAACGAATACGAGATCAGACATATGACTTGCTGTGAACAACCTGAGCAAGTTCTTGATGGATCCGAGACATGCTCAACTGGTTACAAAGCATGCACTGAGGTACCTGAAGGGTGCAGTTGAGTATGGGCTCAAGAATGATACGAATCAGAAGACAACCTACATGGTTATGTTGATTCAGATTGGTAGTTCCACTGAGAAGAAGAGAACCTTGGGTTGCTTCTTTAGTTTGAGATCCAGTATGGCCTACTGGTTTGGCAGGATGTAGTCTTGCATGGCACTGAGTGTAGCCGAGGAAAAATATGTTGCCACTTGCTCGACTATTTGTGAGGTAGTATGTTTCTTTTGAAAGCTACTATTTAATTTGATTGATCTAACTTGCATTTGTGTATGATGCAGAGATGAGCAGTGAAGATCTAGTATGTGTCGATCCAGATCAAGATATCTCGAAAGAGGGAGTGATTAGTTCTAGCATAGCCAGTGAGACAGGTTGTCTGAGCATAAAATACTGGAGAAGCTCGTATGTTGCTAAGACGTAATCAGTCACATAAGTTGTCCTCGGATGTAATCAGTCTTGGAAAAGCTCGTAGGTTATCCTTGGACGTAATCAGTCCTGATGTGATTCTATGCTAGAAATAGTGAGAGTGAAGTTTGAATACTTCAGAGAGAAGCTTGGTGTACTTCAGATCGAGGTTCCTTCCAAGGGGAAGTGATGAGTCTAGAAGACGCAGATACGCATAAGCCTTTTCGACACAGTGGCAAGTTGGTCCTCCCACGGTCGTTGATGTAAGTTTTGGAGCCTTTCCAACATGGTGGTAGGTTGGTCCTCCCATGGTTGTTGATGCAAGTGCTGGAGATTTTTCGACATGGTGGTAGGTTGGTCCTCCCATGGTCGTTGATGTAAATGTTGAAGCTTTTTTGACATGGTGATAGGTTGGTCCTCCCATGGTCGTTTATGTAAATGTTGAGCCCTTCCTGGATGGTGGTAGGTTTGTCCTCCCATGTCGGTGGATGTAAGTGTTGTGTTATGTGTATCTGGGTTGAGATCTGTGTGACGATGAAATGATTTGAAGATGATGAGGTAACAATAGGGTACATAGGTGTTGCAAGGCATGTAATCAGTCCTAGGATGCTCCTTCATGTTTTGGCAGTGGCATATAATCATTCCTAGGAGATCCTGCAGGTTTTGCAAGAGGCATATAATAAGTCCCAGGATGTGCCTACTTGATGGCTTGCTCGCAAAGATGATGAAGACCTGGAAGAGGGCTAGGCCTACATCCAACATGAAAAAGGGCTAGCACTGTAGAAACTTCTGATGACAGATAGTATGGGATGATGATCAAATTATAAGAAGATGATGGCAGCAGCTATGATGAAGACTCTATGACTCCGTGATGATGACGATGCAATGAAGACCTGACCAAATGTGTTGATGACTGTGTAGAGAGAGAATACCTTCCTAGTTAAGAGGAAGTGTTGATGTATTTGTACCTTCGAAAGATATTTTGATGTATATTACCATTGTATGTTGTTGTACGCCCATTGGGGATGTGTGTTACCCCTTTATGGAATGTCTAAATTATGTCTAGACCTTGAGGTAAAACCTCCATTGTAAGTCGGGGTAATAGTCCCCAGTGTAACATCATGTAATATGTAATTGTGGTTTCTCTAGGAGAAGTGGGACCCATGTGGGATGACATGTAGGCTCGAGTCGTATATTTGGTCAGTAACTTGAAAGGGTATAAATAGGGAGGAGCTATTCCTCATTTATACATACCTCATACACTCTCTAAGGCGCAAGAGAGAGAGAAAGAGACAATCAAAGGAGGAGAGAAAGATAGTTGTTGAACATTTCTTATTATTGCTTTTGATCATCTTGCTATTCTGAAGAAGTTTGCAGGGTTTTATCCTTTATGGTTTCCCCAATGAAAATATTTGTGTCTTGAGTATCTTTTATATCTTATGCATTTTGTTGTACTTGTTATTCTTTCATATAAAGATCCTAGATAATCTAATCAGATCTTAAGAAAATCTAGCAATGTTTAATTATCTTAATCCATTTATAATTAAACAAAACTTCTTACATCACTTTTTTTTAACATGAGCATAAAGGATTATATATATATATAGGAAAAAAGAATTACAAGTCAAGCTCAACATACATATAGGCCAAGCAATCAAAATTAAGTCTGATCCAATCCCACAAAGAGTCCTTAAAGAGTCCAAAAAATAGGAAGATTCTATAATTTAATATACCTCCCTTATAGGGGAAAACCTTAATAAATCGCCCACATAGTTTTATACAACAAAAAATATTTAACAGAGACAAAATAAAGTAGTAATAATAATTCCTGGATCTATTCATCTTCGATTTCAGGATGAAGAGTGGACACATCATCCACTGGTGATATTCCATCTTGCTGCTCTGAGTCGTTGATGTCTCTTCTTGGGTCATCCAGATTCCGTTGCATAGCATTGAGCCTATCCCGCATCTGGTCGAACCACCTAATATTTATTTCATTGGTGACTTGCATATAATGTTGCTGATGGGTGGTTAAGGTGTTTATTTCCCGCATGCATTCCTCGTAACCTCTATTCTTGAGTGATTCCACGTTCCTGAGCCTGCACATAATTTCTTTAATTTCCCTAGACTACACTCTTACATATCCTTTTATATCATCCACATGAACAAAAATATTTGTTATATCCAATGAATCTTTATTCATAGATCACTGAGGCAATTTCATAAACACACCTAATCATTTTCCGATAATATTCATAGAAACACATTATCTTGGAAATTTCAAATAAGATTTCCTCTTGAGCCAAGGGTTCCTTGTGAGGAGGGATGCTTCCTTCTTTGGCCTCCTTCTTCTTATCGTAATTGCAATGATAATATGCCATTTTGAGTCGGAGAGCCCGAGATGAAATACAAAATCCACCCATCTCAAGAGAAAACGAGTTGAAATTCTAACCAGGAGTTTCAGAAAATTCTTTACCCTGCTTAACATAAATAGACCAATATTGCCTAACTGCCTTGACGTTAAATTTAATTATGCTCATTGGTGGGTTAACCCTACCTATCCATCCATCATCGCAGATGCAATACAAATTCTGATATTGGAGATCCTAGGATTTGTGCGATAAAGTAGATTGTTGGGATGCCTTAAATGTGTTCACATGGCTCGTAGTCAGAGCATTATTCATTAGGACATGGGAGAAAACATCCCTTCTCCAATATTTAATGCTACCGGGATCTAGATAGATTTGAAAACCAAAAAAATTTCGGTCGATCATAGGGCCTATCCCAAAAAACTTAGTGTTATGACCATGGTGAGGAAAGACCCAGGAGGAAAGCCCAACTTCAATCCAAAAATTAGTTCTAAGAATGAAAATGACTAATTTTGGAAGCAAGGGGACCATTTGAAAAAAGGAAGGTGGTTATTAAACGAGAATTATCCTTGTCTAAGACGAGATCCTTTGTTGGATTCCAAGTCTTCCTCAGTGTTATTCTTACGCTTAACATGAAATAATTGAATCCTTGAGAGGCTCTGAATATGAGTAAGAATTATTTTTTGAACTTTCCCTTTAGCTTCTTCCTTCCCATAATGAATGTTCCTAATATTTTGAATGACAATCCAAGAGTCACCAAAAGCTTGGAAATTATGATACTTGAGATCTTCCACAGATTCAATTCCCTATACCAGAGCAACCCATTTTTCCTGATTGTATGTCCTTTTCCCAATCCCCATGCAAAAGAGAGGACATTGTTTTTTACATCACTTTTTTTTAACAAGAACATAAAGGATTATATATATAAATATGAAAAAAAGGATTACAAGCCAAGCTCAACATACATATAGGACAAGCAATCAAAATGAAGTCTGATCTAGTCCCACCAAGGGTCCTTCAAGAGTCCAAAAAACATGAAGACTCCAGAATTTAATATACCTCCCTTATAGAGGAAAACCTTAATAAACCACCCACATAATTTTATACATAGAAAATATTTAATAGAGACAATAGAAAGTAGTACTAATCATTCTTGGATCTATTCGTCTTCGGTGATATTCCATCTTCCACTAGTGATATTCCATCTTGCTGCTCTGAGTCGTTGATGTCCCTGCTTGGGTCATCTAAATCCCGTTGAATAGCATTGATCCTATCCTACACTTGGTTGAACAACCTAACATTTATTTCACTAGTGACTTGCATATAATGTTCTTGATGGGTGGTTAAGGTGTTTATTTCCCTCATCCATTCCTCGTAACCTCTATTCTGGAGTGATTCCATGTTCTTGAGCCTGCACATAATTTCTTCAATTTCCCTGGACTACACTCTTACTCTTACATTGTCTTTTATATCATCCAGGCAAACATAAATATTTATTATATCCATTTAAGCTTTATTCATAGATCAATGAGGCAATTTCATAAACACACCTAAGCGTTTTCCGGTAATCTTCAAAGAAACACTTTATCTTGGAAATTACAAATAGGATTTCCTCTTGAGCCAAGGGTTCCTTATGAGGAGGGATGCTTCCTTCTTTGGCCTCCTTATTCTCATCGTAATTGCAATGAGAAGATTCCATTCTGAGTCGGGGAGCCCAAGCTAAACTATAAAAGCCACCCCTCTCAAGAGAAAATGAGTTGAAATTCGAACCAGGAGTTTCAAGAAATTCTTTACCCTACTTAATAGAAAATAGACCAAGATTGCCTAACCTCCTTGATATTAAAGTTGATTATGCTAACTGGTGGGTTAACCCTACCCGTCCAGCCATCATCGCAAATGCAATAAAAATTTGCATATCGAATACCTTAGTATTTGTGCGATAAAGCAGATTGTTGGGATGCCTTAAATGTGTTCACATGGCTCACAGTTAGAGCACCATTCGCGAGGACATGGGAGCAAACGTCCCTTCTCCAATATTTAATGCTACCAAGATATGGATAGATTTGACAACCAAAAACTTGTTGGTCGACTATAGGGCCTATCCCAAAAAAAACTTAGTGTTATGACCATGGCGAGGAAAGACCTAGTAGGGAATCCCAACTTCAATCCAAAAATTAGTTCTAAGAATGAAAATGATTAATTTTGGAAGCAAGGGGACCATTTTTAAAAAGGAAGGTGGTTATTAAACAAGAATAATCCTTGTCTGAGACAAGATCCTTTCTTGGATTCTAGGTCCTCCTAAGTGTTATTCTTATGCTTAACATTAAATAATTGAATCCTTGAGAGGCTCTAAATATGAGTAAGAACTATTTTTTGAACTCTCCCTTTAGCTTATTCCTTCCTAGAATGAATGTTCCTCATCTTTTGAATGACAAACCAATTAGAGTCAACAAAAACTTGGAAATTATGATACTTGAGATCTTCCACGGATTCAATTCCCTGCATCAGAGCGACCCATTTTGCTTGATTGTTTGTCCTTTTTCCCAATCCCCATGCAAAAGAGAGGACCATGTTTCCTATGGGGTCAAAGATAAACCCTAAATATAAATATGTGCATGCCTTAGGGTACAGTTATAATATGTACATGTATCTCACCTAAATAGAAATATAGTATATGTTGACGTTAACTCGTTTAAACATAAACCAAAACTATATTAATAACAAGGAATGTGTTGAAATCACTTCTTTTCGAAATTAATGTCAGACATCACACCAAATAAATCCCTTCAATCCGGGATTGTCCACAATGAGCGATGCCCATATTGAGCACACAACTCAAAACCCAGTAATAGAGTAGTCTTTACAATTCACACCAAGAGAATATCCACATGTCATGACAATACAAAGAATCAACATAAGTTGGGATAGAACGCCAGTAATAACAGTTTGGAGTTGAAGAAAGGTGACAACAAATATCCTTTTGGCCATCACTTGTCTCTAGTATTGGAACAGTGTAAAGCACACAATATTCATTATCCCAATTTATGTCATATGTTTTGATTAGTGCCAGAATTGTTGGAAGAGCCTATTTACTTATGCTGCAGAAGCCATGAATGCCAAAGAATAAATCCAATAGGCATAATTCCCATGATCAATTATCGATAGAGGATATATTATATGTATTCATTGTATGCACATCTAATGAACGAGGTATAACACAAGTGGCAAAGTTTTCCAGAGGGATGGATGGATGGATCATTAATGATAGCAATGTGCTAGGGCTGGGGATATTATTTACTGTCCTAGTCAAAATCATCATACTTTAAAAAAAAATTTGAACCCAAATCCTTAGCCAAGCTTGGGAATATTTAATATTAGACTTATCTCCAATCTCACATATTAATATTGGTAAATATAGTTGTATATGCGATCAATAAGAAATGGGATGGTACCTAGTAGCCTACAACTATGCCAAATTTTAAGATGACTTAGCTAGCTAGCATACACTAGCTCATTTACTACTATGCAGTGCCATGTGCCTTGTTTCTTGTACATGCCAATTATTCTTA
>LPNX010536226.1:29427-200700 GCA_001517045.1 Pseudotsuga menziesii
GACCTCAGTTCCCTATAGAAATACAAATCCAATCCATCAACACAACACCAATACATTGACAAGGGCACAACAAAGCCTACATTTACCCTTTTCCAGCAGAAACTTAAATCCGCAAACAAAAGTAGTCACAAGAGTACTATAGGCTCTGCAATTCATATAAACAAGTGCTCAAAGGCACGTTAACTCAAACTCACAAGAACAATATAATTAACATGAATAGAGAGAAGAATTTATGCAATAGACGGGCTCAATTAATCTTTAATTAAAGTTCAGAAAATTAACAAATTTTGCATTTAAATTGCCTCAATGGGCTTCACTGCACTCATTAAATCTCAAATTTACACTCTTTCAAAGCCCATTCAAATTCCAGACATGGGAAATATAATTGGGTTCTAAGACCTTCTTTCTCCATTAAAATTTATGCCTGGTGTCTTTGTCTCACTTAACCTTATAACACATAAATTTCTTATAAGCCAAAAAAAAATTTACCTCTACATTTTCAACTAAATAGTCTAGTTTTCTTGGTGTGATTACATGAATTCAATCATATATTGTTTCATTTCATTTCATCTCTCAAACAGAGAATTACATACCTGGCACAAGCAATGAGTTGTATGACTGATCAGTGTTGGAATTTCATTTCGTCTTTACCCTTCAACTAACGTTTTTTGAAGTTTTGAATTTTAATCTTCATGATAAAGTTTTGTTAAGAACGTTTCCCTTCGAAAATGAACTATTATTAAATAAATTACCTGTCATTAATGATTTTTTTATTAAAGAATCTAGCCTTCTATAGCCATACAAGGTTGAGTTTCTCTTAACAAGGTTGAACTTTTCTTAAAGTTAACAAAGTGTAGAAGATAACAAAACCACGATAGATTTTCCTCATTTGTTTAGTTTCTGTTATTGAAATGGGCAAGCAAAGTTGCCATTCTACTAAAAGAATTTTACTTTGAGAAACTCACAATGAGCATTAAAAACTCACAGAAGAATATCATACTTACAATGAGTATTAAAAACACACAAAATTATCATATTCACGTAGGAGGTTTAATTCATTTTCATTTAAAGATCAGCTTCATGCTCATTAAAAAATAAGGTTTATTTGAGCTATATGAAAGGAGTTTTATAAAAATAAATAAAAAGTTCCAGACACTATAATCCATTCATCCATGGAATGTTTATTTGAGCTAAATGAAAGCAGTTTTATAAAAAATAAAATAAAAAATCCAAACACTCTAATCCATTCATCCATGAAATTGCAATGTTTTTTTCGAAAAACATATCATCATCCAAATACTTGTCAAAGTTTTTGCATAAAACAAAATCATTCTCCAGACTTATACATGCTTAATTTTAAACATATGCTAACAAAAATCAAGAATGCTTAATTTTAATCATTACATATGCTAACAAGAATAAAAATGAAGTGTAGTGCCACTTTTGATTTTAATGTTGCTCTTAAAACATTCAAACATAATTGGCAATAAATTTAACATATGGACATACTATTACTATCTTTCAACCACCTCCTTCTATGTAACTCAATGCTGATAGCTATAACGCTGATAGAGGGAATGGGAATGCATTTCCTCACCCTATCATGACATTTTGCAAATAAAATCAAACATCAAAATTATGTGTTGTAAATTAAGTTGACCATCATTGGTGACGGGCATTAAAAAGTTAGGATCATATTTGACGTCCAAAATGATCCAAGAAAGACATTTTGAACGTCAAACTCCTACCCTCACCGATCCAAACAATAGAAATGTAAAATTGATCACTAATCCCACCGCCTTCCAGAATTGATCCAAAAGCTCATCCAAGACTTCAAACCACTGTAGATGATTTGAGAATTTAAAGAGTGGATCTCATACACAATCACATTATGCTTCTCTCTTTGTAATTAATGAAATTTAAAAGACAATTAGTTGGATCACATGTTTCATAAATCCACTTTCTCCTCCTCTTTACTCGTTCATTATTCCACATACAGAACGGCAATGAGATTAGTTGTCCATATCCCTAACAACCCATAAAATATTTTAAAGATGACTCTAGATACCATTCCCACCCGAGAGAAACAATAAGGGAACGACAACAACACTTGGGTCTTTTGCAAAATGTCCAAACTAAAGTGAATGAGTTCAAAGAATAGGTAAATCTCATTTCCATGCTTGTAATTGAATATAAAGGTAAAGACTCGGAGGTAACACCTTATTAGAAGAATAGTTGAACCAAGCATCGTACACAAAATAAATGGGGATAATGTGTTGAAAATAAAAGGGCTATGATTAGCATTTACTTGCTCTAGGGAAGAACTATGGTTGCATGGAAATTGTAGACATCTTGAAGAGGTTTGAAAAGGGTGTGGCTAAGAGCACATGAGTCATGTACACAACTCTTCATATGCATATCCACTATCTTAGTAATTGATGACACTAGAACTATACAGATTCTCTGTACATTTAGTGTGTTTCTCCAAGGTTGTAAAAACCCCGCTAAAGAAAAAGAAAAAAAGGTTAGCTCAATCAATTGAACCATCTACCAAATGCATGCTACTAAAAGGTAGTCCATAGGTCATCTAGGTTCAACTTTCATTGGCTCCCTTGAGGACGAAGGAAGAAATGATGTTTATCATCATTGCCACCAATGACTTTATTGCAAATTATTTTTTGAAACAACTTCATCCATCGCACTTTACAGTTTCCCACTACATAGATTTTTTACTACACACATTTTCAGCATATGTTGAGGTTTGAATATTTTCACTCAAATCTATGTGATCTAAAGAATTGTTAACAAACATTCAATACTATTTTTTTGGATTAATTATTGTAGGACCTGTGCACATTGGATGTGCATAGGATTGGGATAATATAATAACAAGAACGACTAATGCTAATGTATCACTAATGGAAATTGCCATTTTCTTATTAACATATAGTATGGACTTATGTATGACTACCATAAAATACCATCATGTGCTCTATGTTTATTCCTCCTATAAATGGGGAATTTTTTGCTCTAATGTGGTTTGTAAGATATGATTAGCTTGCTAGAGCAAGCTTATTTTATCAAATCAAGTTGGTCATGGTCTACTTTGTTAGGTCTATTGATAAGATACAAATACCTCCTACTTTTTCTCTACATATACATATACACCAATAATTAATTGAAGTGATTATGTAGTGTTAATGCTTTGTTTGAACTTTCATAGCCTTTGAATCGATTTTTTTTTCAAGATTGCAAAAAATGGATGGGATCTATTTTTTGGTTTATAGTTTAAAGATGCTTCTAGTCAACATGAGGAAGTGCAAACTTGTTGCTAAGTGGGAATCTAATTCATGAAACAAGCTTCATGACTTTCACTTGACCCTATCCCATTAGGTGGTCCTTTTTTATGGGTGAGATAGGCCCAAAGAGGCATGCGACTTGGGGGAATCAAACCTAATGACAAGGATCAACACCTTTTGAGAAATTAGATATGATGTGCACCTGAGTGGGCCCAATGGTTAAGAACATGTGTTATCTTCGAGGAGGTCACAAGTTCACTTCTTGCATGGGATATGGTTGCACATATTCATCCATCATAGTGAAGCTAAAAGGGTAGGCATCCCCTTGATGTGAAGTCTCAACCCAAGTTGACCTATGAGTTATTGATTTATGTGGTTGTGAGTTGTTGCATATATTCTTGGGAGGTTTCTAAGTTCCCATGGTTAAAAAAAATAAATTAGATATGAAGAATATAAAATTGTTCAACACCTACTGACCAATAAGAGATGCAAAATATGAGATTTTCGATCACAAATTTTGATACACATAACATAAAATTGTTGTTCTCAATTTTCATATCTTGAGTATTGACAAAAAAATTTAATCTAATACTGGTACTTTGTCTCACATTAAAAAAAAGACTCTTTGATAACAAATAAGCTTTTCTTTCCAATATATTGACAAAGCAACTTAGCAGAAGTTGCTTATATTGGAATTGGGAATTCTAATGACTATTTGTATCTAACACAAATGCTTAAACTTTCCCTTTTGCTCAAATGTGCTCAATTTGGAGCCCCTTATCACTATAGCTGAATCTTGTTCCAATCATTGTTGTGGTGGACTTCTCAAGATGATTCATAAGTTGGGTCAAATACTTGAGCCAAAACTAGAAGTGGAGGCATGCCAATACTTTCAACAAACCTTGCACAATGACCAATGATAAATACACTTTCTTCTGAAGGAACTTGTAGCCATTCATCCACGCCAATCCTTTCATTCCATCTCTTCAACGCATTGCCTACATAGACTTATTATCAACATCCCCATACTTTCTCAACTCATCATATGCTGCCTTGACACTTATTTAACTTCATCATTGTGTATGCTCCAATAGTAAGCTGTCTCTTATAAAATATTCATATGCATTTTAGCTTAAAAACACAAAACTCTGTATTACTAGCTTCTCAGCAAATGCACTATAATGTTTTTAAATTGCACTTGAACCCTATCCCCCACATTTACCACAAAGTAGGAATAACTTTTGATTTAGATACATCAATCTTTTCAATGTATGGTTGACTCTCAAGGTAATACATACAATAGGTTCAACATAAAAAACAATATACAATGTGTTCAATATAAAAAAGAATATTTTTTCCAAAAATTTAGAAAAACAAACCCTAAGTTAAACTATTTTATAAATATAGCGCTGTAGATTGGTCTAAGAAAAAATATGGTTAAAACTCAACATAAATTTTCTACAAAAATTATAACTTTAAGTGAAACAAAAAAATTAAACAAAGTGAATAAATTCTATATTCTATATACTTTGAAAATAAAATCATTAAAATAATACTTTTCAATAAAAATAGAAACTTGTCGTACAAAGTTGAATTTAGAAGAACCGTATTGTTGCACTTTATTGAAACATGGTTACACCTCATTGCGACAATTGAAATCATTAAAATAATACTTTTCAATATATATAGAAATTTATTATACAAAGTTAAATTTAGAGGAAGCGTATTGTTGCACCTTATTGGGACAATTACTAGTTAAACTTCATTACGATAATTCCCTTAATAAACAACAACGTCCAGAAATAAGAGTTCAAAACGTGAAAAAAACATATTTCGACGAAAATTGATTAAATCCAACGCTTCTCGTACTGATACGACGCTGTCGACCGATTCAAGCCGGAAATGACTCCGACAAATGCAGCACTTGCCACCAAACACTGTCTCTTCAAAGCACGCCTGCCACCTCATAGACAACGACCTGACGTCATAAAACATTGTTTATCCACCCCCTAATTATTAAGAACAAAATATCTGTGTTCATTTTGGGAACAAGGACTACATAAAACCTTATTTATCCTTCCCCTAATTATTAAGAACAAAATATCTGTGTTCATTTTGGGAATACCTCCATTGCCGGCAACTGGAGCTTCGAAGGGAAGCCATAATGAACCAGAAAATAAAATAACCCGTAATTTTTCACGGCGGAGGCGAGCTTCAGGCCTATTTTCTTCGCCAATTTAAACGAATCTGTACACTTTCAATGGATTTATCGTCTTAATTTCAGAGACTTCATGGTTGCTGCTTTTGCAGGTTTACGGAACGACGGAACATACGTTAGGTACTGACTCAGAATCGTCCGTCAAAATCAGCCCGACGGTACTAGTTTCCCGTCGTTTCAGTGCGCGAAAGTACTCAAAACGTCGGCGAAAATCCATAACCAAGCTTTGGGTAGCGCATTTGCTGCAAAACAGAAAATCCGCTGAATGATATGCCGACACATGTATTCTTCAGTTAAACAAACCCTGCAAGAAGGTTTGATCTGGCTTGCGCTGCACGAAGTTTTGCTTTGCTTGCAGCAGACGGCAAATGAAGATGTACGGTTTGACTTGAGCTTTTAACCAGATTAAAGGAATATCTTTATACGTGCCGAGCCTAACGGAGGAGTAGGCTGATACGTGAGCTGAGTACTACGGAAGCGAGTCTGCCTGGTGTCATCTGCAATGTTTACCGTCGCAGATGCTAAACTCAAGGAAAGTGAAGATGAATATATAATGCTATTCGTCCTGGACTGGTTAGGGTAGAAACGGATAACAGGTGTAAGCTAAACTCTAGACCATTTGCACCTAAAATCCCCGGATAACAACGAAGAAGCCGAGGGCCGCCGGAAGATACGATGCATTTTGCTGACCAGGTGTGTTTTCCTTTCAGACATTACTCCTGATTCGGCCACGTTTACTGAAATTAAGGGCGCCGAAATTAAGAGCCTCAGGCCGCCGGAAGATACGATGCATTTTGCTGACCAGGTGTGTTTTCCTTTCAGACATTACTCCTGATTCGGCTACGTTTACTGAAATTAAGGGCGCCGAAATTAAGTGCCTCAGGTTTCGTTATTGTAAAATATTGATTCTTGTCAAATCAACTTAACTTTGTGATAAATTCTTTCGATTTCGTTCCGTCGTTAGTGTTAATCTTATCCCTATTGTTCCCAACTTCGAAAAGATTTGAAGTCTTCATTAATTTCATCGCATGTTTTGGATTAGGCTTGCCGAGGTTCATTTAAAGCCATTAGAGAAGAAATCCGGCCATATATGGCGAATCTGCCGGCCACGTATTTTTAAATTATTACTAAATTTGTTTCTTCCGCACGCAACAGCTTACACGTATGATGATCTTTAATGAATTGTTACTCTGCGTGTAAAGAATGGACTAAAGTTTGTTTTAGGGATTAGGTTAGCTTTAAGGATTTTATTAGGGGGCCTGAACCAATGGATGATCGTAAAAAGCTTATAGTTTGCAAAAACTCTTATAAAGCATTTAGATTGAAAATCTGGATCGGTGTCCTGTTGATGCCGGTGTTTTTGTTTCTCTGGCAGACGTGTCCTCTGATGATTTTCGAGATTTTTCATTTCATCCGCTTCTTCGCAGTTCATAGCTTCGGACCTGGCCGATTTTCACCTAACAATGCCTCTCTATACCGGACGGCATCGTAATGGGACGTGCAGGCTGTTACATTTAGAGGCTTTTCGGATGTTAAAAAGTCGGCCGCTACCGATAAAGGATTCGAACTGTGATCCTCTGCATGACGGCGCCAGTGATGAATTGGAACACGATCTAGAGGCCATGGTGCTTGATTTCATAGAAAACGGAAGCTCAGAACATGAATCTCACCGGTGTCAATGTGATACTCAAGACTTTGACACTTCAAAAGATCGTTTGAAGGTATATTTATACTGGAAAGAAATTTTTTAAAGTTTGTGATCTTTAAAAATATTATTTTAGCTCAGATTTCGTTGACTTTGAATTCGATTATAATTTATTTGAATCCTTATCTGCAGGCCTTGGTGGCAATGTGTCAACATGAAAGAGAAATTCTTCGGCTAGTCATATCTGGAATTTCCAGTTTTGATGAAGCCGAAATTGATATATGGAGCAACGGCAGCGGTATCAATTGCAACGGCAGTTGTATTAGGCGTCTTCTGGTGAAACACTTGAGGCTGAAAGGTCACGATGCAGCTCTATGTAAGGTTAAATGGGACAAGATTGACAAGTTACCAGGAGGCGAGTATGAATATATAGACATTTTATTAGCAGATGCAGAATCTGGTGACCGTATCATAATTGACACGGATTTTCGAGCACAGCTCGAAATAGCGAGGCCCGTACCTCAATACGAAGCATTTTTGACATTAATGCCAGTAATCTTTGTGGGAAAACCGAGAAAGCTAGAGCAGATATTGCAGTTTATGTCGCAGGCTGCAAAGTCTTCATTAAGGCAAAGTTTTATGCATGTTCCGCCGTGGAGAACCTTGCAATACATGCTTGCAAAATGGTTCTCTGCTTGCACAAGAATTACATGCTTCGATGATTCATCGATTTCGATTCCGAAAGTCCGCAAGACGGAGGTGACACACGACTGCAAAGAACAGTTACAGCACCTCCAGGAATCTTGTGAGGACATGAAGGCCACCGGCCACTAGCACGTCTGTTTCTCAGAGGCGTTCTTAAGTTTTAACGTAAATTGACTTTCTATAAAAGCTTGTGATCGAGATCGGATGTCATGGGTTTTTGATTTTGAGAGTGATTTGCCCTTTTTTGGTCCGCTAAACCTAAACATGTTGGGGTTGAAAGTATAGCTATTCTGCCAAAGCAGTTTTGATGTGGAATTCAATGCAATTATTTACACATTTCTACTTTTACCCCAGCTTACACTTTGTTTAGAATTGTTAAACTGAAATTACGGCCTGAGCAATCCTCGTATCCACGGTTTTGAAGACCATACAGCCCGAATATTCCTAGTATTCCTAGTATTCGCGGTTTTGAACAGCATCCACACTTCTAGAAGTCTGGCGTAGTGTTTTTCGGTAATGGTGCGAGGGTATTTAGGAAGCATAGCTGGCTAATCTGATCGATTGGAGTTTCTTATCAATGAAATGGGATCCTCGATATGTAATTAAGTCAGTTTTGGTGAATATATAGACATTTGACAACATGTGCTTCTTGAGGGGTTTTCATGGTCTACACTCTTTATGCAAACAAATAAAGGTTTGGCCGTTCACTAGAAGCTAGAAATGTGCCAACTAAATGGGTATTTATAAGCAATATATTGTTGACGGCAGATCCTTCCAACCAAGAGAGGGTACCACTCAAAGTTAACAACGGTCTCCTTTGTGTACTGCCTTTTAAATTTAATGATACAAAGCTAAGTTATAATTTTTAAATTTTTTGGTATGAAGTTCTTTAAACATTTTTGGTATTAAGTTTGTTGGACCGGTATACTTTGTGTATCTATCTATCTTTTAAAATGACGACATTAAGCTTAGTTACAATAGTCTCCTTTGTGTATCTACTTTTTAAATTTAATGATATTAGGTTTTTATAGCAAGCATAGTTTTGATGGCTACAATTTTGGGACTTCTGTGTTAATAAAACTTTGGAATTCAAAATAATAAGCAAAACTAGTTCATTTTGAAAGATGTAGGAGAGACTTTCTATTATCTGAAACATCTATTTCAATTTCTCATAGCTTCAAGGTTTGCATATTCCAATTTCTCATAGCATCGAGGTTTGTATACCATTGTGTTAAACTACATAGAAATTGTCAGAGAGTTATCTCAAACATCTATTCCAATTTTCCAAGCATCGAGGTTTGCATACTATTGTGTAAAACTACGTAGTAATTGTCACAGAGTTGGTCTTTGAATAGGTAACAATAATGGGGTTGTACTGTAAAGTAGTGTCTAAATTCAGTCCCAAACATGAGGCAAATATAATATCCTTGGTTGAGTTTTTTCATCATCTTTTCATTTAGGATTTAGTTTTAATTATGGGCTCGCACAAAGTTGGTTTCACTTTTGAGTGCCGCTTTAGAAACAAAACTTGCACATTTGAAATGTAAATCTACAATGCATATGCGTTATTGATGCTACGTTCGAAAAACTCGAGTCTTAAATCAAGGCTAAGGTGAGTTAGTCAATATCGCATGTGCGATATATCGCACTTGTGTTTTAAAAAAGTGACAAATCGCAAGTGTGATATATCGCATTTTCAATTTGTAAAAAAAAGACAGAGGCTTGCGGCCTCAATTTCTTATTTGTACAATGAAGGCTGCGATATAGGGACAACAATTTGAGTTTGAGACTTTGGAGGTGTCTTTGGAGAGTAATTTGCAAGGTCCAATTCAGAGCTTGGACCCAATGGAAGGTAAGTACTCATTTCCTTCACAATTGTTTTCAATATTTGATTGTTTTTGTTAATTTTATAGTTTTTATACTTGTTAAAATGATTTTAATAATTTTTATGAATTAAATCAAACAATGATATATTAAACAATGTTTAATTTGTTGTTTTAATCTTAATAAATAACAAAAATGCTGAAGATAATGTGCAAAATGAACCCACTAATAACCAAGAACCAAACCCAAACCCAAACCCAAATACAAACACAAGCTCAAACACGAAGGGGGAACAAAACCGAAATTCAAAGATTCTGGTGCATTGAGGTGTCTTAGTTCATTGCTTAGAGGGGGGACCATTTGAGACGATCATTAGCCAAGGCATTGGATACCATAACAAACACAATTGCCAATGCTCAGGGAGCATTGTACAACATTAGCTCGTACAGAGAATCCAAGAGGAAATACTATTTCGATGGTTTGAGCTACAAAGACATCAAAAAACTAAAGATAACTAAAGAGCAATTGTTTTCATTATTTTGAGACCCTAGCGTCGGATTGGTTCTACCCATCGGTCAAGCACACATTTCCATATACTGGTGCATGGAACCAAATGTGAAATCCAATTGGATGGATAGCTAGTACATGGTCTTCGATGAAGATCCTCATGGGATTAGAGACATTCCATTCTCTTTCCCGAGGAAATTGTATGCAGAATTTATCTTAAGGAAACTTGTTAACTATTTTGATATTTTAGCGTTCCAGGGTGTGGGTCATGGGATGTCTCAAGATAAGAAAAGGGCTAGGACTGATCTTAACTGTGTGCCATGCCTTCCACGCACATTGAAACCCCTCGGGTATATCCTTCTGTGGGCCTTGTGATCGATGATACACAAAAGGCCTTATTCGACTTGACAGATACATTGCTTCAACATGTGAATGTTATTCAAGGCAATGTAGGCCAAGGGGTTAGCACTTCCAAGGCTGGCCCATCTCACACTCAAGATCCACATACTAGGTCTCCAAATCGTACTAGAGGTATAGATCGCACTAGAGACACAGAGGGTTTAGAGCTTCATGTTATTCCACGCCTTTGGACAACGTGTAAAGACATATGCTATGGACCAACTTTAGAGTTTTGGGAGGATGAATTACTTCGATAAATAAAACTTATTTTTTTCATATTATATTGTCTTATATCACAATTTTAAATTGTTTTATAATTTATTTCTATTTAATTATCTAACAAATTTTGTAAACAAATATATAGTTGGTGTCTCATCACATTCCAAATTTGCATAGTCTGACGATAGATGTTGATAACATTGATGCAGCGGTCAATGTTGCATATGGTTTTGGTGCTTCACCATTAGCTGTAAGAACTTTACTTTTTAATTTGTCATTGTTATTTACATATATATAGTAGAGATTGCAACATTCAATACATCATAATTTGGATACAATATGTTTTATGCATGGTGGGCATGATGAGTTTGTGGAATCCCAGCCAAGTCTTTGGCATGTAGAGGAAGATTCATATACACATGCATTATTTTAATTATGTTTTTAATAATTCAACATGTAAACTTTTAATTATTAAAAATTTTCTAATTGTATGTTTATGTTTTGTTACGTAGCATGATATTTATGTCAGCGGATTGACCTTTTTGATTGGAGACCCGCCTCCCCCCCAGGTACATGTATGTTTCGCATTTTTTAAATTAAATAATTTTTCGTCCATCTTATATGTATTGTTTTATTTTTATTTTCTGACATTAACATATTTTACTTTATGCATACATCTATCGAGTCAGTGGTGCTTGAGGAGCACCAAATCCAGGTTGTTGATGATCCAGCTCTCCCCCCCTAGGTACATGTATGTTTCGCTTTATTTGAAAACATCATTTTCTGTCAACGTAGTATATGTCTTGTTTTATTTGTATTTGTTGACATTGACATATGTTACTTTATGCAGGCATCTAGTGAGCTAATGGTGCTTGAAGATCACCAAATACAAATTGTTGGTGACCCACCTCTCCTCCTCAAGGTACATGTATGTTTCGCTTTCTTTGAAAACATCATTTTTTGTCCATGTAGTATATGTCTCTTTTTATTTTTCTTTCTGACATTGACATATGTTACTTTATGCAGGTTGTTAGTGAGGCAACAGTGATTGAAGAGCACCAAATCGATGTTGTTGGTGACCCACCTCTGACCCCCCACCAGGTACGTTTATGTTTTGCTTTCTTTTAATTGTGATTTTAATGATTTAACGTGTACTTTTTTAATTATTTGAAATTGTCTAATTGTATCTTTATTCTTTTGTACGTAGGAACGTAATTTTGATTATGTTGTCCATCGAACGACCTTCTTCGCTAATGCATATAGAAATCCTTTTAGTCCATTGTCAGTTGTTCCACCCACTACTCACACACCTCTTCACGACCCCTAGGTATATGTATATATTGTTTATCTTGCTTATAATGATTTTTGTACATGCAAGTATATTTTTCTTTGTTGCCTCCATTGATATGCTGACATTGACATATATATTATTTTATGCAGCTTGATAGTGAGCGAGTGATCTCGAAGAACACCCAATTGGGGTCGTCGCTCACCCATCTCTCACCCCCCCCAAGGTACATGTATGTCTCGCTTTCTTTGAAAAAGTCATTATCCCTCCATGTAGTATAGTTTTATTTGTACATGCATGTATGTTTTTAGTGCACCCATTGATTTGTTGACATTGACACATATATATATATATATATATATATATATATTTTAGGCAATTTTATAGTGAGAAAATGGTGTTTGAAGAGAACCCAATCGGGGTTGCTGCTAGTGAGGCACCATCACTAACACCACGACTCACCATAACTTACTCACGTACAGTAAGTAAAAATATTATATTGGTTTGGAATTTGAACAAATGTACATAGAAATTTTTTAGGTTGGTAAACTAACTTACAAATTTTGGTTTGTCTGCAGTATCAACAAATGAGATTTGTCTCTCTTGTTCGTGTTGGGGATCACCAATGGGTAGCCGAAAAAGAAAGATATACTTTTCACAAGACATTGACAGTGACACTGAAAGGGGGATTAAATAGAATTAATGTATAGGGAGGATACATACATGTAACGTTTTGTTTGTATACACACAGATGTACAGTTTAATTCACTATTTTGTATTATGGCCATGTGGCATGCCAATTTTTAAGACATTATTTGTATGTATATAATATAAAGCAAGGTTCACATTTATATATATGGTTGACTTGATTTTGGAACATGATATTTATTATATGCCTTATATATGATTGGCTTGATTTTAGAACATGATATTTATATTAACATATCCTACTAACTATTTGAAGATTTCCAGTACTTCATGGAAGAATTTATGATTCATCCAACTAAGATCAAGTAACCATTAAGTAAGGCATGGGAGATAATCACTAGACACCACATCATAAGTTGTTTAGGACATCCTACAAAGATAACCAAAACTTCATACAAGACCAAGACAAATGAATTGTATCTATGAAAATCAGAAAGATATATAACTTTAGAAATCCATCTTTAATGAAATACCAAGATCATGGTTCAATTAAAAACCCATGTAGGGCTATTATCAACTTTTTAACATCATAACCATACCATACATTACCTAAATTCCATACACTAACATCATATCATCATAACACTAACATTGTGATATCATAGCCATACCACTAACAATATAACATCATACATGTGTTTCTACTTCTAAGTCATGCATGCATGTGAACTTTCACTTGTAATCCATGTTCAACTCTATTCATTTTGTTTCATGTATCTAAACCTAAAGATTTCATGAAACCCTAGTTATATCATAACCATACCATAAACTACCTAAATTCCACACACTAACATCGTAACATCATAACATCATATATGTGTTTCTATTTCTAAGTCATGCATGCATGTGAACTTCCACTTGTGATCCATGTTCAACCTTTTTTTTTTTTCATGTATCTAAACCTAAAGAGTTCATGAAACCCTAGTTATATTATAACCATACCATAAACTTCATAAATCCACACACTAAGATCATAACACTATAACACTAACATTAGAACATCGTAGCCATACCACTAACATCATAACAACATACGTGTGTTTCTACTTGTAAGTCATGCATGCATGTGAACTTCCACTTATGATCCATGTTCAACCCTATTCATTTTGGTTCATGTATCTAAACCTAAAGAGTTCATAAAACCCTAGTTATATCATAACCATACCATAAACTATCTAAATTCCATACACTAACATCATAACAACATAGCCATACCACTAACATCATACCATACCATACCATACTAACATCATACCAGACACTAACATCATATAGACTACCCTATAACCTTACCCTACGATCTTTACCTCAAACTACAAATTCTGAGTTTAAATAATTTATTTACTGTTTCTTTTTAAACAAAATCTAAAGTTTGTTAAAATGCTTACTGCTTATTATGAAGGTGCATTGATTGGACATAAAGGGTAAATCATAAGTCCATTGAATATCATACATTGGTGCTTGAAACTTGCTACAAAACACATGCAATCTGAACTCTATACTGATTTCAATTGACAATGGAATTAAATTGTTCACATAAGTACGTTAATTGTGCCCTATTCATTTTGTTTTATGTATATGCATACCCTAGGTATATAGTCATAAAACCCTAGTTCCATTTCATAACCTCTCAACCCTAGTTATAGCATGCAATTTGTAGTTCGTGTAACCTTAGTTGGTTTTCAATTTGTACATGTACTTGTGTTTCTAATTCCATCTCATAACTTGTAAATTTGTTATAAAACCCATCTAATGATATAATCCTAAAGAGGTCATATAAACCTTAGTCCATTTTGCTTGTTATTCATGTATACGTGTTTCAAATTCTAAATCATGCATGCATGTGAACTTCCACTTGTGATCCATGTTCAACACTATTCATTTTGTTTCATGTATATGCATAGCCTAGGTATATGGCCTTTTGGTTTCTACTTAAACGATACTAACCAATCTATTTTGATCTTCAAACTTAAAGGGGTCATAAAACTCTAGTTCCATCTCATAACTTCTCAACCCTCGTTATAGCATGCAATTTGTAGTACATGAACCCTGGTTCCATCTCATAACTTCTCAACCCTACTTATAGCATGTACTTTGTAGTTCATGAAACCCTAGTTGGTTTTCAATTTGTACATGTACATGTGTTTCTACTTCAATATCATAACTTGTAAATAGGTCAAAAAACCAATCTAATGATATAAACCTAAAGAGGTCATATAAATCTTAGTCCATTTTGTTTGTTATTCATGTACTTGTGTTTATACTTCTAAATCATGCATGCATGTGAACTTCTACTTGTGATCCATGTTCAACCCTATTCATTTTGTTTCATATATGTACATAGTCTAGGTATATGGCCTTTTGGTTTCTACTTAAATGATACTAGCCAATCTAATTTGATCTTCAAACCTAAAGAGGTCATAAAACCCCAGTTCCATCTCATAACTTCTCAACCCTAGTTATAGCATGCAATTTGTAGTTCATGAATGCCTAGTTCCATCTCATAACTTCTCAACCCTACTTATAGCATGGAATTTGTAGTTCATGAAACTCTAATTGGTTTTCAATTTGTACATGTACATGTGTTTCTACTTCCATCTCATAACTTGTAAATAGGTCATAAAACCCTAGTTCCATCTCATAACTTGTAAATAGGTTATAAAACCAATCTAATGATATAAACTTAAAAAGAGGTCATATAAAGCTTAGTCCATTTTGCTTGTTATTCATGTACATGTGTTTATACTTCTAAGTCATGCATGCATGTGAACTTCCACTTGTGATCCATGTTCAACCCTATTCATTTTGTTTCATGTATGTGCATAGCCTAGGTACATGACCTTTCGGTATCTACTTAAATGACATTAACCCATCTAATTTTATCTTTAAACTTAAGAGGTCTTAAAACCCTAGTTCCATCTCATAACTTCTCAACTCTAGTTATAGCATGCAATTTGTAGTTCATGAAACCCTAGTTCCATCTCATAACTTCTCAACCCTAGATATAACATGCAATTTGTAGTCCATGAAACCCTAGTTGGTTTTCAATTTGTACATGTACATGTGTTTCTACTTCCATATCATAACTTGTAAAGAGGTCATAAAACCCTAGTTCGATCTCATAACTTGTAAATAGGTCACAAAACCAATCTAATGATATGAACTTAAAGAGGTCATATAAACCTTAGTCCATTTGCTTGTTATTCATGTACATGTGTTTCAAATTCTAAGTCATGCATGCATGTGAACTTCCACTTGTGATCCATGTTCAACTCTATTCATTTTGTTTCATGTATGTACATAGCCTAGGTATATGGCCTTTTGGTTTCTACTTAAATGATACTAACCAATCTAATATGATCTTCAAACATAAAGAGGTCACAAGACCCTAGTTTGTAGTTCCATGTCTCAATTTGTGAACCCTAACTTTATTATGCGGGTTGTTGTCTTATACTTTAGTACAAGAATAATATAACCTGTGAACCCTACCAACATAGGTACAGTCGAGCCTTTTGTAGAGTTGACCCACCAATGCTAGAGTTGCATTGAATGAAATTGAGCAAAACCATAGTTTACAAAATCAAAACACAACGAAGTCACTGGGCCTTGAAAACATGAGGGAGAGGGCCACCTAGAGGTAATCGCATGCTAGGAGAACAACAGAGTCGACGGTTCTTTGATTTGACCTCCGATTTCCAAGTTATGTCGTGTTGAAAGTCGCATGAAAATGTCTTTCAGGGACACTTGGTGACTTTCGGTCCGGGAGTGAAAAAACAAATAGAGCAGCAAAATTGCATGACATTGGCTCTTGCAAGTATGTATGGGCAAGGCCGATATGGAAACACTACCAACACATGCATAGTCGAGGGTTTTCATGCGCTGACCCACCAATGCTAGAGTTGCATTGAAGGAAATTGAGCAAAACTTTAGTTTACGAAATCAATGCACAATGAAGTCACTAGGCCATGAAAACACGAGGGAGAGGGCCACCTAGAGGTAGTCGAATTCTAGGAGTCCAACGTAGTCGACGGTTTGTCGATCTGACCTCCGGTTTCCGAGTTATGTTGAATTGAAAATGGCATGAAAATGTCGTTCAGGGATACTTGGTGACTTTCGGTCCGAGAGCGAAAAACCAAACGGAGCAGCAAAATTGCATGACGCTGGCTCCTGCAAGTTTGTATGGGAAATGACGATATAGGAACCCTACCAACACAAGAACGGTTGAGGGTTTTGCAGAGTTGACCCACCAATGCAAGAGTTGACCTAGAAATGTAATTAAATGTACTTTAATATAAAAACATCAAAAAAGTAAATTTCAACAACTCGAGAGCATGTTATTTTCCGATTTCTATTTGTTGGTGTCTAAAGACACCGGGTTGTTCTTGGAGCCTCCAATGTGCCGTAGATGGTGTTTGTATCCTAGGCACATGGAAGGCTAAATATTAGTACTCTCATAAAAAAATAAAAAGAACCAATGAAAATGTGTAAACATGATTTATAGATAACTCACCCGAGGTTGTACGACTGTGTTTATAGTGTCCAATATCCTCTGAATAATATTATGTCTGTGAATGGCATCCGTCAATCACAGGTTTATTACATTGGGAATAAACTAAGGCTAAATAATTGAAATTCTGGTTCAACATGCACTTTAAAGGTTAAATAATGCACTTGAAAATCTAGCCACACTGAACAATCTAGTAACACTTGACAATGCACTCAGTGGAGTAGGCCATCTAGATCATCTCTACTGCTAATGGTGTTCATCAATATTTCATGCTCTATATGAGGTAGCAAATATCGTACATGTGACCTATTTTTGTTCGAAAGTGTGGCAGCTTGATGTTTATACCAACCACTAGGTTGGTGAAGTGGTATACAATAGCTCTTGGTCTATAATCCTAATATGCATACCCACCCTGCCTTTTCTGTTGTGTTGCTAGTGTCAAGTACTCCCCTTTTATAACCATCGAGCCAGTTGGGAATTCAATATTTTCATCATCTGTAACAAGTTCAAGAATGGTTTGTTTCCCCTCTAAGCAATGTGCCAACCAATAGTTAGAACCCCATTCATTATTTTTTGGGGAAACCACTGCATATATTTGACCCGTGAAAGGAAATATGTCGAGTTAACAATACATAAATTAAATTTCTAATTTAGTTTTTGTACCTGCTTGTATGAGATCCGATATGTGATCATAGTCTGTAGAAATGTGTGTCTGATCATCTTCCAAATGGTCTATTTCATCACCCCCCTTGAAATCGGTTCTAAGTGTCACTTGATCCCATGTATCAACTATATCTGTATACTCACAATCATCCCATTCATCGATTCTACTGGAACTGCAAAAGCAATCCTTCAATCTTGTCCAAATTTGTAGGGCCGAGTTGTTTGAGCTTCTAATTGAATGAAACTGTTGAGTTCCATGCACTGTGTTTACTCAATGTGTTTGGGATCGGTACATATTTGTCATGTTCCATAATATTCTTTGCACTAGGTGTTTCCTTGTTGCTTGTTCTCCCATGACATATGCACACCATTTCACTATAGATGCAACGTCTCGAAGGCAAGCACCTGTAAAATTCATTTCTTCCCTTTGAAGGGCAATTTTTATGCATGCACCAGCACCATCGTGCTCTCCTTTTCCATGACCAGTTTCAAAGTAGTTCCATATATGTGGTACCTTGTATTTTATGTGCAATAAACACAACCATTGAAATACACGTGCATTCTTGAACTGTCCAGCACAACCATCCGACCAAATGAAATGCTGATAAAATGGTATATCCATAGCTATCACATGATCATAGAATAATTTAAAATAATGTTGCATGTAATGGATGTCATGAGTTTGGTCGTCACTTATGTAGAAGTGACTTTCTTTCAGTATTACACGTTTCTCTTCATTGCTATCTGACCCATGTTGATACATGATATGGACCATTATGCTCACTTGCTTTGAGTGATAGTATTGACTTTGTATTTCATTTTGTGGTTGTAGGGTGTAATTTTCTGCAAAGTCAACCACTGATAGTATTGTTCCGAGAGGAAAGGTGTTTCGACATCTTTTGAATTTTTCATCTTGCCACCGTGCCATATCGACATGTTGAATATACTGTTGGATCTTTCCACAAAACTCTGAAATAAAATCACATACTTGCACCTGGTGTAAAAAAATAAACATTGTTATAAAACAACATAAAAATATGTACATGTAGTCACCAACTTAATGTACATGAAGTCACCTGTGAAGTCACCAATTTAATCTTCCTGCTTTCTTTCCCATCATGTAGCTAATATGTCTCACACTGATAGTTCTGCTTCTTGACAAATGCATTCCCGAATGCTTGATCTTCACTCTCATGGATGCAATCAGACCATAATGATAGCCCTCCATAATTTTTGCAAAAACTCTCTACACATTGTTTTAAGTAATGTGTCTTCCCATCTTGCCTCAGACACATCATGCTACGAATGATATTGGCGGTACTGTACTTGAGCATTCATGCACATAGTTAGGATGCAAAAAATGACGTATATGTGCAAATGTATAATAATATAGATCAAACTCTATGTGGTATCTACAACAACAAGTGTTCCGGATGGTATTGATTCTAACATACCAAGGCTTGCATTTTTCAAAAGATCTTTGCCTGAGCCTTAGCTCTACATGGGAAACTTTAAACATCTCAAACAATTGAGTTTGTGTCATGTCAAGATAATGTTTAACATGAGGTTCATTGTTCATAGAACCCCTACAATGTTTTAACACATCTTTTGTATTAGAAGAAGGCCTAGTGTTATCATGCAAAAATGTGTGCACTAGTCCCTTCACTACTTCGACTAACTTCACGTCTTTGTGGGGAAACCTACCGCTAAATGCCCATAAGGTTTTCATTTGTCCCTCTACATCAAGGCTATCTCTTCTTACTAAATATTTTTTAAGTGTCTTTGGATGCAAAGGCACAATTTGTGATGTGCATTTAAGTAAACAACGTTGTCTTCTGGATCTACACATAATTGATTCAGCCAATACGCTATAAGCCACATTATAGTCCTATGAACGAGGTTTTTTACCAATCGATGTGAATGCAACAACAAGAGATCTAACAATGTGATTACTTGATTCGATATTCTTCAATGTTCTTATGCCTAACTTTCTTCCAACAGTTGCCATATTTCTAGATTTAAGCAAAGCTAAAAACAATTGCCATTTACCGGCTTCGGATTTGTTATCAAAATATTGTTTCATTATTTGAGAACAA
Source organism: Pseudotsuga menziesii (assembly GCA_001517045.1). Taxonomy (NCBI): domain Eukaryota; kingdom Viridiplantae; phylum Streptophyta; class Pinopsida; order Pinales; family Pinaceae; genus Pseudotsuga; species Pseudotsuga menziesii. The sequence continues at coordinate 49,506 of LPNX010536226.1, forward strand.
TGACGAAGGATAGTGCATTTATCGACCTTACCTTCCATGGAATTCAATTTTCTCTCGTCCACTTATATGTGTTTAGGATTTCTATTTCGTTTTGATGCGAGATTTCTTGTCGTTTGAAATCTTGGAATGACGTTTACATCCACTACAGGCTGACAACTTCTATTAGGAGATTGAACCACCTGGCATGGTTGTTGCAGAGTCACATTTGCATCGGGAGTAACATAATTATTGAACTCTTCACAAGATTGTCCGTTTAATAATGGACCAAGAATATCATCTACCCTATAACCAACTTCCTTCAATGTTGCATTATCTTCCTCAGCCTATACGCCAGGTATTTGTTGAGTGGGAATGGGAACTATTTGCTCATTTAATGAATGTCGACGATTTCTTGAATCTTCCTTCTTTTCTTTTTTATTTTCAGCTTTTTCTGGTGTAAGCACCTTCCTCGCTGACTTTCGACCTCTATTACATACATTCCCCATTGAAAAGCACCCAACCTTGTACAAAACCTATGGATTTGTGTAAGAAATGATTAAATTGCAGGTTGAACAGTTCTTTGTGCACGGGTTCAGAAGAATTATATCTTTTGCTACAGTAAACCTGACCCACAACACCCAACCCAACATTTTTTATATAACACGCCTGTTTTATCGCATATGTTTTATATTTTATATGCGATATGGATACGCTGCTTTTTACTTAATGGACAGATTGTATTACGTGATCGCTAAATTGCATATCAAATATTTAAACTTGATAACCTTATAATAGAACCCATACCAAATGTTAATACCTCCAGACTTATTCTTGGACCATGGTAGTGTCTTCAGAACTATCTCTTGTCTGGAAATATTCATAATGGTTCCTATATGACCATGGTCAACGCCTCCTAAACAATCTTCCATGCATAAAATAGTCTAATGGCACATATATCCCATATTAAGGCTAAATATCCCCTTTCAAGGGCATGTGTAGTGGTTTAAGACTTGTTTCTATTACATTATTGTCCCATTACCATGGTTAAGACCCCGAGACCCATCCTTAGTGCATAAAACCTCATAATGACACCCATATCGCACTCAAGGACAAATATTCCATCTATAAGGAATATGTGTTGATTTAGGGACTTATTATCTTCTCTTCCATGACTATAGTCAATGTACAGAGACCCATCCCTCCGATCCAAAAACCTATAATGGCACCCTTATCCTATTATAATACCATTTAGACTCCCAGTATTCCATCTAGATGGTTTATGGGATGGCTCATGGCCCAAAATTACATTGGTTATGAGGGAGGGGGAGTCAAAGGAGGGAGAGGAAGGTGTAGAGGGAATCATGGGAGGGAGAGATGGGTAGGGGACATATATGGGGGGGATGAAGGGAGAATAAATATAAGGGGAATGGAGGGATGGGTAGGGGAGAGATATGAGGGGGGATGGAGGGAGGACAAATATAAAGGGAAGGGAATGGTGGGGGGCGAATAAATATAAGTGAGAGAGAGGGACCTAGGGTCTTAAACATTGTCAAGGGATGAAACCTCTACTTTAGGCCCTAAATGAAGCTTCTAGGCATCTAGGACCACCAATAACACCTTAAACCACCATATGTTACCTCTTAAGGCCATTCTTAGCTTTGTTTGTGGGAATTGACACCATTAGGTTGTTTAATTATGGGTTTAGAGACCTTTGACATGGTTGAGCGATTGAGAAACCTAGGTCATAGACACTAAAGGAAGCTTCCAGGGATCCAAAGGAAAGAATAATGTATCAAGCCACCACACATGACCTCTCTAGGGGGTCTTTGGCCTTAGATTAGGGATATGTGATTGATTGGTGATTTTGTTTACAATAGTTATGGGTCTCAAGGCCATATGCATGGAAATGGGAGGAAACCAAAGCGTTGGGCCCTAAATGAATCCCTTAGTCATTGAAGGTCAATAAGGACACTTCAAATTACCACAGAGGACCTATTGATGGCATCCCTACCCAAAAACTAGGGATAATCATGCCATCGACAGGATTTAAATAGTAGACATGGTTCTCAAGGCCTTACACATAGTTGATGAAGCAAACCCAAGCCTTATTCCATAAAGGAATATTATATCCATCCAAGGCCTAATATGATACCTTGAATCACCTCACATGAATTACAAGCACTAGGTATGGATAGTGTGGCATTAGAAATTGTTGGCGGAGTAAACATTGGGATTGTATTCTAAAAAAAACTTTTTGGAATCCATGACCATGAAAAACACCTCAAATGGCTAGCCATGACCTCTTGAAGTTACCCTTTCCTTCGAGTGGTGACATGGATGTCGTTGGAAGGTTTTGGATAGTAGATATGAATCCATGGGTCTTGGACATTGTTAAGGTAGGAAACCTATGCCTTGTACCATAAAGAAAACTTCTTAGAATATAGTTTTAAGAATGAAATTTGATCCACCATACATGATTTCATGAACATATCTCAGACATAGTTGTGGGAGAAACCCTAAGTCGTTCTCAAGCACAATGTATACATCGTGGAGCCTCAACATAATCGAGAGATGACACCTTGGCCTTAGGCCCTAAAATATGCTTTTGTGTTTCCATGGAAAAAAATAATACTTCAAAATAACATAAGTGATCTCGCAATCCTTATCCTCATAGTGGATGTGTTGGTACAATTAGGAATAATTTAGAGCTAGATATGAGTTTCGAGCCTTAGAGAAAGGTTAGGCAATAAAACTCAATCATTAAGTCTAAAAAACATCTTTCAAGTCTAAAAAGCATCTTCTATGTCTCAAGCGCCATGGACAAGCGCCTTGAATTTCCAATAATTTGGCCTCATTATCCACAACCATTCACAAATTTAAGGCTATGCGTCATCCTTTTTCCACACTAAACCTCTTTGGAGGGGCCAATAATTACCATGATATTTTCTTTTTAGATGGGGTTTCTCCCAAAGACTATCCACTAACCTGGTATTTACTCTTTTTTACTCTTGTACCAAGCTAGTTAAGAAAAAACACATATGCGATATGAATAACGCTAAAACACATGCGTTATAATGCATATGCATGTTTTTAAAATTTAAAAACTTGGCGGGAATAAGGTTTGGAATTATGTTCGGAAATAGCTTCGGACTACCGAACCTATTGGCTAGGACAAATAAACCAAGGCTATTGCTTGTCTTTTAGACTCTATCAATATGCTTAGTTTCAATGGCGTGTTTTGCTTTGACAAACAAAATATTTTTTTTATGAAAATTTAGAATATTGTAGACTGCGATCTTACGATTCTGAATATGTAATTTTTTCCCCTTGAAATGTATGTTTTAATTATTTATTATTATTTTTCTAAATGACACATGTTAGTTTTCGAAAATAGATACATCGATTTTTTTTTGTATAACTTTTGATGGCCTTCACCATTTCTCAAGAAAACTATATGGTGCACTAGAAGAGAGCAAGCTATACAATATTATATATAGAAATCAAGGATTTCATTAATTGCCTCTAAAGTGTTGCATCCACACATAATATTTTCATTTCAAGATTTTCTGACTTCAATAATTAATAATAAAAAAATAATTCATGAAAAATTATGAATAAATAGTGTTGCACTAGGCCCATATGTCATTTATATGTCTGCAATATTTTATCTAAAATTGACATCATTTACCTCATATATTGCTGCACCTGCACAAACATATATGTTATGATGTGTTGAAAATTTGAAAACCCAATTTCACAGAAACTAGATTTATAATCATTTAGACACATTTTTTCTGCATAAATGTTATATATTATGAAAGCTGATTCAATTACCTATCTTTTGTCTTTTTACTTCATCTTCAAATATGTTAGGGAAGTATCCCTAATTCTCACCTAAAGTCAGAGGTTCCAGGTTTTTCCAGTATTATGTGGCATCTAAAGTGTCTTTAAAGGAGTCCATGATTGTGCATTATCCCTTATGTCGATAGGTATTTAGTCTCACACATGAGTTCTTTCATCATCCTTTCATCTAGGATTTAGTCTTAATTATGTCGATAGGTATTTAGTCCCATACATGAGGCAAATATACTATCCTTGGTTGAGTTCTCTCATTGTCTTTTCATCTAGGATCTAGTCTTAATTATGAGGATCAACAACATTAGCCCAAGTGTAACAAGTTTATAGCAGGGATTTATTTCATGGTCGTCATATCTTGTTATGCTTAAATGCATCTTGATCAAGATTTAAATAAGCTTAAGTTAAAGGGTGGTTAAAGAAACGAGTAACAATTTGTTTTTGTTTTTTTCATATTAGTTATTTATTTATTTATTAAATAGTATTTGTTTTGTGCTTATATTAACTCTACTCCGGTATGAATAATGGATATAAAATTATATATTTTAGCCTTTGTTTTAAAATTTTATATTTAGCCTTTGTTTAACATTTAGTTATGTTCATAAAACTAAGTGGTATGTTGTGCCTATTGGCATTCACCATCCACTTTACTTGTGGTTATGCTAGTACCATATACTCTCCTTGATTGAATTTAAAATTTTGTGAAAAAAAATATTTCAAAGGTTTATTTGTGAAATGGATCACAAAGAGTGTATCTCCCTCACGAGTGTGCGCGTGCGCACACACACAAACACATAATTCATACATTTTAGTTATTTTTCTCACTTAAAATATTTTTGAAGAGGTCTTCAATCTCAACCATCTATTCCAAGATTCCTTCTAGCCATATTTACCATAAACAAAAATTTCATGGTAAACCATGTTGAGCTTGTTAAATTGTTATCCTATTAGGAACAAGTGGATTTTTCTGTGTTCCTTGATCCCAAAAATTTAATAACAAACAAGGTAGAATATTTAAACTTTACAAATAAACACAAATATATCCACAATAGAATGATCATAAGAATATGGAAGGAAACCTTGAGATAGGATAACACCCATAATTATTCATTATGGAAGGAATCGCTCGACAAGTCATGTATGCTACAAAATAATTCATTAATATTTTACCAGACATCTCATTTCATTGTTTTTATTTATTTATATAATTTATATTAAACATCACATGTGGGTGATTCCATGAAGGTGGGTAACACTTTTTGGCCAAATTTAGCGATGAAAACCTGATTTTTTACTCATGTGCTAGATAGAATCCCTCAAAACGCATATATGCCATGTGAATCTCGACTCGTAGTAAGAAAACAAATTGTAGAATATTATGTTGGATTCCCAATGATATTTAAAAAATATATTTCGATGTCATTTAATGTGTGAAATTTTGCATTTAATGAACTGTGTGACCTTAAAAATTTGAAGAATTTAATAAGTGGTTCGTGTCCAACCCCAATAATTCAATCTTACATTAATAATTAAAAAAAATGAGCATGATCTACACAAAATGCACTATGGTCTGCATATTTTTTTGTTAATTTATTTCGCTATATACAGTTATTTATTATTTTTCGAAAGTGACCACATCTGATTTCAACATCATTTTATACACGTGTGTCCATCCCATCTTTTTTTTCATTGTTTTCAAAAATTGAAAAACCAAAGATACCCTTCTATAGAGGACACGTCGATGTGTGGGATGTGCATTTTAAGAAACTTTTGGATGTGTATATTTTACCATGCAGATTTTTCTTTGAGCTGCTTCCAAGTTGTTGTCTGGTTTTCTAAGTGTAAGTTTTAGAACTAATTAAAAAAAAGCCATATGAATTCCAAAATGCATGCATGATATCTCAATGGATAGAGGATTCGGTGACGAATCTATCGGTATGAACTCCGCTCAGTTGTGTTCCATGAATGGCAGGGTTTACACCCTTAGAAAGCACAAAGAATCATTGATTTTCCTCTAAGAGGGATAAATCTCTGTTTTCCAAGCCCTTGATCGAGGTATGAAGCTCGATCTAGGTTTTATTGAAAGCTCGATTGAGGGTTTATTAAACTCTCGATCGAGGGTCTGATAAATCCTCGATTGAACTAATCTTAAACACTCGAAACAAAAATATTTGTACATGACTACCAATATACTAGCATATTTTTTCAGGATATAAGCTTTAGCTTATATATATATTATATATTATATTTTTTTTTCCTAAGAAAAAAAACCTTTATTCATTCGAATAACATGGACTGCTCTAAAGAGCTTACATTTTTGTTTTGCTTACAAAGCATACAACACTTCACCGCCTAAACGACTGGCAATGTCATCAATACTGATCTACATACAAAAGTTACAAAATCTTTCTTTCAACCTGAGTATTGATAGCGTCTCAGTCTTGCTTTCTGTGTCTGTTGCTTTTTCCAAAATAAGAGTATGATCTGGATGTGCGTTATCTCTGCCTCCTGATCAAAATGAAGGCTCTGGGCATTTTTGCATCATAGTGGGATGCATAACAACAATGTTTCTCCTTCTCCATAGGCCTCGCCTTCTATGATCCCTAGTTGAATAGCTAACACATGTTTGGACAACATATCAACCTCAATGTTGAATTCTCTATAAATGTGATCGTAAAGAATTATATATATATATATATATATTATGTCCGTGTAGGACATTTTAGAAATGGGTTTCAAGGACCCATCTAAGAGAATTTAAAAGAAAAATTAGACAGGAATAAAGATATCTACCTCACTAGGAAAAAAACTAGTAATAAGCATAAGTGTTCATTAAGTAATTGTTTTCACACATTTTCAAGAAAAAGTAAAAATAAAAATTACACAAGAATAAAGGGGAAATGAGAAATTATAATTTTTTCAAGATGGTAAATGTAAAAATTAAAATAAAAACATAAGTAAAAGAATAAAAAAATAATGAAATATAAAATATAAAAGAATAAGAAGAAGGATACTTATTCTCAACATTGTAATAAATATAAAGAATTTAAACTTTTTTTATTTTTCATATAAGAATATAAATGCATAATAAAAAGAATTAAAAGGAGCAATAATTTAATACTCATAACCATAGTGAAATATACTAGTAACAAGGGAAGGTGTCCTTTGCTTTTTAGATTTAGTTTTTTGAAACTATTAAAGAGGCATCAAAGTTTAGGGAACAAGAAAACTCTTTCCGTAGTTCACCTAACATATAATTAGAACTCTATCATTGTATAGATAGTACATAAATATAATTGACAATTATAACCTATTACCAATCTATTTCCTCTAGACACGAGTACATTAAGAATAAAGCAAATGGATAAGACTCATGAAAGAAACATGACATGCCAACTCGCTCCACTCATAAAAAAAATGTTTTTTCATAGTGATAATAATATGTTGAGCCCCATATATGCGACCTTGCGACCCTCCTTATAACTAAATTTAATGAAGTTTAAATTTTTCCTAGACTAGAGATATTAACAAAAACATTGAACTCTATGTTGAAAAGAGACATGGATTTAAACAACACTATAGATGACATTGATTATGAATATTGTGTGCAGTGACCAAGTGGACAAACTATTGTTTGTAGGAAAATGACCATGACGTAGATACAATAAACCCTTCAATGCATCTTAGCATGGCAACTCAAAACTTTAACCAATAGTTGTGAAACCTTGATGGTGAAGCCAGGGATTCATTTTGGGGCTTTACAATAATTTTAGAGTCCGTGAACTACATGCATTTTTTTTAATGCTTATATTCAAGTAGTATCATGGTGTGTTTTCATTAGAATTCAACATCTAGATTGTTTATGTCATCAATGGTTGGTAAGGAATTTCAACATCATTTGATTCCTATCAGCAATATATCCAATGTAGTACATAAATGTAGTGAAATGTTTTAAATACTAAAAATACTTTGCTCCTTTGTATATAATTTTAAATTTTAAAAAACTACAATTATGTGATATGACTTTGAATTTACACTAATTTTTATCTTAATCGTCATGTTCTATTCCACCCTGGACTCTGAGCTTTAAATATATGGCTCGAGGATCTATACTGTAGGTAGATCGTAGTCCTGAGAATCTAGGTTGAGCGGACACAACTCGTCTAAGTTCAGCTCATCAACTGAATTGCATGCATCATTGTCATAGTATTCTTTTTGCATTGAACCAAGGCGAGCAATGATGCATGCAATTCAGTTGATGAGCTAAACTTAGGCAAGTTGTGTCCACTCAACCTAGATTCTCAGGACTACGATCTACCTACGATACAGATTTTCAGGACATATATTTAAAGCCCAGAGCCCAGGGCAGAATATAACAAAACAATTAAGATAAAAATTAGTGTTAAATTTAGAGTCATATCACATAATTGTAGTTTTTTAAAATTAAAAATTATATACGGAGGAGAAAAGTATTTTTAGTACCTTTATAGAGATGAAAATGTGAGCATGAAAAAAAAATATGACCTCATTTCCTTGGGTTATATCAATGTCCACTGTTTACTCTTCAAAATTGTTATTGTGCCACACACATTAGAGGAAATTTCAATTTAAAATGGGCTTTCCAAAAATAATACAAATTCCATGTCATCATGTATTAGCCAATCAAAATGCTTTAAAATTCAAAAAGGGAGCACCTCTTAAACAATTTTTTAATATAAATTGGGGGATAGGTATCATAAAAACAATTACTTTTTTTGTTCGTATTTTCGACATATCTCCCTGTGTTTTTACTCAAATTTTGATCGGGAGAGCTCGTTGGATACAGAATTTAATTCCGCATCCAATGAGTACCCACTCGGCATACTTTTGACGGGCCCCGCTACCCCAAAAACAAGAAATACCTGAAAAAACATGATGATGATGTATTTTCAGGTATTTCGTGTTTTTGGGGTAGCAGGGCCCGTCAAAAGTATGTCGAGTGGGTACTCGTTGGATGTAGAATTAAAAACACAGGGAGATATGTAAAAAATACGAAAAAAAAGTAGTTTTTTCTTATCTTCCTCCAAAATTAATAAATATTATTCTATTATTTTAACTATTATTTTATTTATTTTCCTTAACATGCCCATTCTGAGTTGAAATTTCCTCTAATAAAATAAGTGTTAAATTCAGAGTCATATCACATAATTGTAGTTTTTTAAAATTAAAAATTATATACGAAGGAGAAAAGTAGTTTTAGTACCTTTATAGAGATGAAAATGTGAGCATGAAAAAAAAAATGACCTCATTTCCTTGGGTTATATCAATGTCCATTGTTTACTCTTCAAAATTTTTATTGTGCCACACATTTGCAATTAATCTTGCTAGTAAATTATTGAATGACATTAGAATTTACATCACTAACACGTGACTAATTGTTTTGGTGTTTCATAATGCTATGAGTGGAGGAAAATAAATAAAAGAAAAGGTGTTATGACGACTATGAGATCCGAAAAACAAAAAGTATGGAAACTAAACCATGATACTAATTCTCATTTCGACAAGAATTGAAAATGTTCAATGACATGAATTCAAATGAGGATTCAAAATACAAGGTGTCCGAGCATCTTTTGGAAGACGTCATTAAATGAAACTTTACATGATGCATACGGAAATACAATGTCAAGATCAAGATATCAGTTTGATCAAGGTCTCTAAAACCATTGATCGAGCTTTTACATGTGTTTTTAAATACCTCTATTGAATGTTTATGTGTGGTCAGAGAAAAGCTCGATTGATCTAGCAACTTAATCGAGATTTTCAAAACTTTAACTAAAAACATCCTCAAGTTCCCATATTCGTGTGTGCACACGAATATGGGAACCCAAAAGTTTCTTTAATCAAAGTTTTAAAAATCTTGTATTGTTCATGGGAACAAGGTCTTCAAATTTAAATAAAATTAAACATAGAATTATATGATAATAAAATTTAATAAAACATAATTTCAACCAGACAAATGATATACTTGTAGGTAATAATACATACCTTGAAGAAAAAACGAGTAAAAGCATTACTACTACCACTTCCTCTATATCTTATGAATTGATATTAGTCATAGAGTAATTGGTGTTATAGATGTGATTGATTGGAGTCATACATGTGATCAATCACATCTATAACCAAATTACTCTACAACCCATTTCGACAAATGAATATAAATGACCATTTTCTATCCAACACATGGAGTGAATTAAATTATGAGTTTGTTGCCTATTTATAGGCGATTAAAAATGCTCGATCGAGGTCTTTTTTAACCCTTGATCGAGGTCTAAAACCCTCAATCGAGGGCTTATCAAAATCTTGATCGAGGGTTTATCATGACCTCGATCGAGCATGTTATAAACCCTCGATCGAGGTGTTGAAACCTCGATCAAGGGTTTAATAAAAGCTCGATTGAGGTAAGTTTTTTTTGTTTTTGCTGAAATCGCCTTGCCAAAAATTGTAACCCACCTCCATGGATGCACCCATGTAATTTATGTCATTGCTTTTGGATTTTCATTGTGTTGTAGTTTTAGAACTGACTAGATAATGTATTTTTTAGTAGGTGGAACCTTCTAGGTACTTTATTCAAAATGAATTTTCTAGTAAGCATGAATTTTTAGTGAGCCTTCTTACAATTATTGAGTTTCAAATTATATCTATTTTGTGGGAATCATGTGATAGAGATTGTTTCAGTATATAACATTATTCTTTTGGGTACCTCCCTAGATATGGTTCCATATTATTCTCCTTAGGTACATTACATTCTATTCTTATTCATATATTTAATCCTCAGAACATGGGAGGTGTCTATATAATATGATCTACTAAGCAATGCACAATCCACCAATACGAAACATGAGCATCCATCCATCCTAGTGAAATGTGGAGATAGGGTCAAATTGCTTCCTTTCTGCCTCAAGCTTGACTATGGTTGCTCCTTTGGTTCCAGGTTGACACTATGCCCCACTGTGATATCTATATGCATCATTTTTAGCTCTTCGTGTTTTTCCATATTTATCGTCTTTGTGGTTCTGTTGAGGCCTGGAAAATTGTAGGCAATAACAGCAAGGGATTCTCCCCAGTAAATGTTCCCAACTAGCCCGTTACTGTTTGGAATGGGAAATCCGTCTGGTTTACGGTCTAGCTACCATAGGTCAAAGTAACCAAAAATAAAATGTTTTACCAGTTACGACCCGGTCCACTGTGTATATTTTAGTGTTGTTTTTAATTTAAGTATGAGATGCAAGTGCATGTCTAAGAATGCAGATTTATAGAGAATACAAGGAGCGTCACAATGTGATGCGTAGGTTCTTACCTCTCATCTTAAATCTCTCGCATCTAAATCACACACAGCAAGACATTAAAACTAACTATCTAACCTATCCCTAGGGAGCAAGATTATCATTCATCAATGAGTAATGTGTTTTGCGCGTGCATTAAGAAAAATCACAGATAGTTGTTACTTATTTCAAAATACATGAACATTTATATATATATGAACAACCAGATAGCTAATTGTTTATGAACAACATTCATTACTCATAGTGGAAATTTCATAGAATAAACTAGAGAGCATTCATACAAGAACATAATTTCAAAGAGTTAGAACGATCTCACAGTTAATGGACACAAAGCTAAAAATAAAATAGTTCACATTCAACACATCCATGGCACAAAATTTGAAAATTTCCACCAAGCTTTCTCCAACAGGAAAATTGTAATTCTTATTGCAAAAGGAAATAGTTCTTCTTACAACAGGTTCTCACAAGTCTCAAAGAAAAAATTCCTTCTCTACAACCAACTCTCCTTTACTTATACAAAAAGGCAAAACTTTTGGGTTGCCCCAAAGTGACTCTTAGGCTTCCCTAACGTTTTCATTCCCAAAATTTGTCCATTAGTGAGTGCTCATACATTATATGATATATTACATTCAAAACAAAATTTAATAAAACATTTTCATGAAGAGGGCCCCGCTTGATCATTGATGAACTTCTTCCATGCTTGGGCCTTTGCTGCTATGCTTTCAAAATCTAAAGGCTCAAGAAACCGAATGTTTATTTCATATTTTGCAGCCTGATTCCCAACCACCTCAATTCTTGCTGGAATCAAACGTAGCTAATCTTCAAGTAAATGGATCCTGACTACTGAATGAGCTATTGCATTTTTCAGGATCTGCTTATCTAAATCTTTGACCTGTTGCATCTTCTGTTCATCCTCCTAGTACCTGCTCTGTAGTAGTTCTGTGAACAACTCATGCTCTGGTAATGCATCCAGTCTTTGTTCTGCAGCCACTTGACATTTGTTGTAGGTGACCAGCACCCTTTTGCAGTACTCGGTATAGGTTTCTCTCGTTTTCTTCACAATCTTCTTGAATTTTTTTGTAGTGCTTATTGCAAACTCTAACAAGTCGTAATCCTGCTTTAAGCTATGCCGATCTTTAGCTGGTAAATCTGTAGGGATTTCTTCATTGGTTTTTATTCTTACTATCCTTCCAGTCAGGACTTCCAAAATATCCTGAGACCTATCTACAAAATATGAGGTAGTTTCCAAGATTTCCTCCAACCTGCTATCTATCTGTAAGATTTTACATCTTTCTTTCTCAATAGACACCTGCAGTTGGTGCATTCTTCTTCGTTGGGCTGGGCGTGCTCCTTTAGAGGCTGGATATCAGTTTGCTGTTTACTGGCATCCTTTAGTGATGTTGTTAATGAAGCAATCTGTCCTTCAAAACTTGCCACCTGCACTTGGTATTGTTTTTCCTTTTCTTCTATGATGGCCCTCTGTGCCTCAAACTCAACAACTTTGCTCTGCAGCTGATCCTTTTTTGCACTCAAAGTTTCATATGATACTTTGAGGTCATTGTTCTCTGTCTTCAACCCTTGATATTCTAGCTGTAACTTCTGTAGTTCTGTTAGACTATTTTGAGCCTCCCGTTCATTCTTCTCTACTGGGACTTCCAAGGCCATCTTGCTTGCCTGCAGAGTTTGGAATTCTATCTTTGAAGCCCTTACTATTAGTTTTTCAACATTAAGCTAGCATTATGTTAGGATCTTTATTGAGAGAACAACAAGTACAACAATCAAACACAAGAGACAATGAACATAGTGTTTTTCATCGGGGAAACCATAAATGGAGAAAACCCCGCAACTTCCTCAAAGATAGAATCAACACAAGATGTAAAACCCTAAAACAGTAAGATGCACTCCCGACAGCAGTAATCTTCTTCTTGTCTAGCCCCAGTGTCTTCTCCTTCCTCAACTATGCGCTACACTTGAGCGTGTGAGTCATGTGTACTAAAAAGAGACCCCAACTCTCTATTTATACTAATCCTGACATGACTAAAACCATACTAGAGCCGAACTCTACTAGGAGAGTCTAATAACCCTAGTGCCCCAAAACTGCGGGGAATTTAACCCTTACACAATCGGAGGGTTACCCACTATGACTAGATATGACTTGTTTACATTATTGATTCTCCCGATCGGAACATCGGGGCATGACAACATGAATAAATTACATAATAGATACATCTCGAAATAAACATCGGGTTACAATACAAAATATACATAGATGAATACATTCCGAAGTTACAAATACATCAACACTCCCTCTTAACTAGGAAGGTATTCTTTTGACACAATTTTCAGCACTGGTCTTCTTCTCTGTATCAATTGGATCATCTCGTCATCTGCATCTCGAGTCTTCTGAGTCTTCAAGTCATCTTCATTCTTCGAATCTGGATCATCATCACTGGATCTAGATCATCTCTCGATTTGGATCAACATCGCTGGATCTGGATCATCATGGGACATTATCACTGGATCTGGATCATCTCTCGATCTGGATCAACATCACTGGATCTGGATCATCACTCGATCTGGATCATCATCACTGGACCTGGATCATCACTCGATCTGGATCTCTCGGAGTCATCATAACTGGATTTGGATCATAGCTCGATCTGGATCTCATCTGGTCATCATCATGTGTGTTATCTCATCATAGGAAATTCTACAGAGCCAACCTTCTTTCATGCTAGTTGTAGGCCTATCCATCAGGTAGGTCTTCACCCATCACTTACATCTGACCTACTCATCAGAAAGGCACGCCCAACCCTCACATCTGATCATGTAGTAACCTACAATCACATCATAGAGGCCCTACACTCACATCTGACATGGAAGGAACTGAATCCTCTCACCATGACAGAATGGCCCGCACTTACATCTGACATGGAAGGAACTGAATCCTCTCACCATGACAGAATGGCCCGCACTTACATCTAACATGGAAGGAACTGAATCCTCTCACCATGACAGAATGGCCTGCACTCACATTTGACCTGGAAGGAACCAAATCCTCCACCCTCGTCAGAAAGGCCCCCAGTCCCAGACTGATCTACCTGGTAATGGACCAGGTGCCTCCACTCTCTTGGAGAGTGGTAGTTGCCCTTACATCTGTCCTACTCAACAGAATGGCCAACAGTCATATCTGACATGGAAGGAACTGAATCGTCTCACCATGACAGAATGGCTCAGCCCTTACATCTGACCTAATCGTCAGAATGGATTTGGATCTTAGCACTCATATCTGACATGGAAGGAACTGAATCCTCTCACCATGACAGAATGGCTTAGGCCTTACATCTGACCTGCTTGTCAGAATGGCTTTGGGACTCATCACTTTCCCTTGGAGGAAACCTCGATCTGGAGAACCCCAAGCTTCTCCCTGAAGTACTTGAACTTCACTCTGGCCAATGGCTTCGTCAGCAAATCAGCTATCTGTTCCTCCGTCGCAACATATTGGAGCTTCAATTCTCCTCTGTGCACCATATCCATGATATAGTGATACTTGATCTCGATGTGCTTCGAATTGTCATGGAACACTGGATTCTTTGACAACTTCACGCAATTATGCTTGTCACAATGTATACAAGTAGCATCCATCTGGAGATCAAATAAATCAGACATTAGCTTCTGTAACCATACTGCCTCACAACTAGCTGAATAAGCTGCGACATACTCTGCTTCAGCTGTACTCAGTGCCACATAGGATTGCTTCTTGCTAAACCAAGAGATCACACCTGATCCCATACTGAAGCAACACCCTGAAGTGCTCTTCCTATTGATGGCACTGCCTGCCCAATCTGAATCAACATAACCCTCCAGGTTAATCTTCTGATTCACATCGTACTTGAGCCCATAATCAACTGTACCCATTAGGTACCTCAGAATATGCTTTGCAGCAATCAAGTGAACATTTCTCGGATCTGTCAAGAACTGGCTCAAGGTGTTCACAGTAAAGCAAATGTCTGGTCTCGTGTTCGTCAGGTACATCAATGACCCAATCATCTGACGATACATCATAGCATCAACCGACTCCATCACTCAATAACTTCAGGTTCGATGCCATAGGTTTGGCCATAGTCTTGCAGTCCATCATCCCAAACCTCTTCAGGATCTCTACTGCATACTTCCCTTGTCCAAGGAAGATTCCATCCGGACTCTGCCACACCTCCATACCTAGAAAGTAATGCATCATACCCAAGTCCTTCATCTCAACCCATCCAGACCTGTCACGAACAGATCATTTACATATAGTAGAGGCATCACTAGGTTGCCATCTTCAACCTTGTAGTAAAGATTGGAATCTTCTTTACTCTTGGTAAAGCCCAAACTGGATATAAAGCTATCAATTCTCCCGTACCATGTCCTGGGCGCCTGTTTCAAACCGTACATGGCTTTCTTCAATCTGTATACATGAGACTCCCTGTCATGTGTCTCAAAACCGAGTGGTTGTTCTACATACACTTCCTCTTCCACTACACCATTCAAGAAAGAAGTCTTGACATCCATCCTTTGTATCTTCCATTTCATCACTGCAGCCAGAGCAAGTACTGATCTGATGGAAGTGTATCTGGCTACAGGTGCAAAGGTTTCTTCATAGTCTATTCCCTCTTTCTGAGAGAAACCTCAAGCTACAAATCTTGCCTTATATTTTTCAATGCTACCGTCTGCAGCATGTTTGATCTTGTAGATCCATTTGGAAGTTACAACTGGCTTCCTGTCTAGTCTTGGGACAACATCCCAAGCATCATTCTTCATGATCGATTGGTACTCTTCGATCATAGCATCCTTCCATTCTTTCCGTTCTGCCGCTTCTTCATAACTGGAAGGTTCTTTATCAATGAAATCACATAGTAAAGCTACATACCCGAAACAAAATCTGGTCCTCTTTCTTTCTCTATGATTCTCTTCTGGAGCCCCATATCTTTGCGCACCTTAGATAAGTTCTCGTACCCAAGCAGGTTTCCTCTTATGAGGATTCTTATCTAGAGGTGGATCTACAGGTCTTTGTGGTTCTTCAAATTCTTCTCGAGTTTCTTCAATCATGGTTGTATCATGAATTCTGGGTGCTTCTGCTTCTTCAGGTTCTTCAGCAAGTCTCTTTCTGGATTTGTTGTAAGCTGTGTCTTCATCAAATGTCACATCCCTGGTGATGTCAATCTTCTTGTATCCTAGGAAATATATTCTGTAATCCTTCGAGCTTTCAAAGTATCCCAAAAATATACCCTTCTTTCCTGCAGAATCTAATTTAGTCCTCTTCTCTTTTGGAATGTGGATGTACATAGGACAGCCGAATATTCTGAGATGGCTGACTTTTGGTTTCTTGCCGGAGAAGACTTCTTCGGGAGTCTTGTTCTCGAGTACTCTATGTGGAGTATGGTTCTGTACATACACCGCTATTTTGGCAGCTTCCGCCCAAAGATGCATAGGAAGGTCTTGATCATGAAGCATTGCTTTTTCAGCTTCCATGATAGTTCTGTTCTTTCGTTCCGCAATCCCATTCTGTTGTGGATTATAAGGAGTGGAAAACTCCCTCTTAATCCCTGATTCTTTGCATAGCTCTTTGAATTCATTTGAAGTGAATTCTCCGCCATTATCTGATCGAATGGTCTTGATCTTATTTTCAGTATGGTTCTCGATCAAGGATTTGAATTCCTTGAACTTACTAAATACTTTGTCTTTGTTCTTCATGAAGTAAACCCATGTCTTCCTAGAAAAGTCATCAATAAAAGAAACATAATATGCATACCTGCTTAGAGAGTTTGATGACATGGGAATGCATACATCAGAGTGGATGATTTCCAAGATTCCTTTTGCTTTGCTTTCGCTGCTTGGAAATGTCTTCTTTGTATTCTTTCCTTTCGCACATCCTTTGCAGACCCCATCATGTTTTGCTTGGATTTTAGGAAGACCTTCGACAACTTTGCTTGCAATAGGTAGTGCTTTGTAATGCACATGTGCAAGCCTTCTATGCCAAAGTTCACTTGGCTCTACTGTGTCATGGACCAAGGCTTGTTCTGGATGGCCCTTCAATTTGTGCAATCCTCCTTCTTGTTCTCCAATCACTACTGCATCATCGATAGTATTTCCTTTTGGCCACATGATGACTTGACCATTTATGAATGCAACCCGCATTCCTTTTGCATCTAATTCTGATATGGAGAGAATGTTCTTCTTGAGTCCTGGCATAAACAATACTTATTTCATTGTTAGAGACTTTCCAGAGTCTAATTTATAGGAAGATTCCCCACTACCTTTTATTGGATATTGGTAGTCATCTCCTAGCTTTACCTTGTGAGGTGATTCATGTTCTGACAGTCTCACAAAGGATTCCTTGAATCCAGTCATATGTTTGGAAGCCACACTATCTATAAGCCAATCATCACTTCCATGAGTAATGTTACCTGTGAGAGCGAATATCAGAACATATTCATCCTCGCTTAAAGAATCTTCACTTTCATATCTGGATCTCTTCCTGGATGGTTCATCATCCTCTGTTGCATGAGCATGATGTCTTCTTTTGTTGCTCTTCTTTATTATCTTCTGTTTGTTAGCACAATTCTTTGCATAGTGGTAGGCTTCATCACATGTATAGCATATGAGCCTAAATACATATTTTCTAGTGTTATCTTTGTGAGAGTGCTTACCTCTGGAGCTATGAGGTCTTCTTTTGCTTGACTTGGAGTGAGACTTGGAGTGTACCGTGAGAGCTTGGTCTTCACTTCCCATCTTCTCTTCTCAAGCTGCTATCCGAGCCTCTTCTTGAGAGCACTCTTCCCATAGTCTGCTGAACTTGACTAACTTCTTTCTAGCACAGATTCCTTGGATGAAAGAATCCCATGACCTAGGAAGGCCATTCAATGTAGTCATTACAATCTCTGCATTTTCCACTTCTTCATCAACTGCTTCTAGTTGCTCTTTGATTTGAGAAACTCTTGTGAAGTAAGACTAGATTGTTTCTGCATTCTGAATCTTCACATTCTTCAGTTGGTTTCTCAGGGTCATCTTCTGGTTTATGTTCTTCCCTTCAAACAATTTGGTTAGGGCATCAAACATAGCTTTAGGTGTCTTGAGAGAGGAAACCTGTGGGATAAGGTGATCCTTGATAGAATCAGAAATGATCCTCTTTTCCATAACCATCTTCTTCTTATGTAAGGCCTTTGCCTCATCTCCGTCTGGAATTGGAACCTCCTCATGGATGTAGGAGTCTAACTCATTTTCTTCCAGGACCAGGGAGATCCTATACTTCCAGGCTCGGAAGTTATCAACTCTCTCAAGCTTTTCATTAAGCTTGGTATGATGAGACATCTTAACTGAGAATCTCAAATGGAAATACAAAATATTTTAGATCTTACCAGGTTCAAGATGTCGGATCTGAAACTTGAGCTGAAATCCTGCAGAGCTGGTTCAGGAGCAAATTAGGGTTTTCATTTTCTGGAGTTCTGTCCACCCAAATGCCTTGAAATTTGTCCCTAACTTCGATTTTGGGGAGGAGATCAATCCAGGCCTAGGCTCATTGAAAAATTCCTCTTATGTGAAAAGCCCTAATTTCCGACAGTAGTGACAGGTCCAAAATTGAAAAAACTCAGAATTGGATTTAGCTTCGACAGAAAGATGCACCCTAAGGAGGAGATTTATTCCACCTTACTTTTGCTGAAACTCTGTGGAGGAAGATCCACACACTAGGAAGCCCTAGTTCTCGCAGCTGCACAGTGTGTTCTTCTTAGGTTAGCTCTGATACCATGTTAGTTTTTCAACATTAAGCTAGCATTATGTTAGGATCTTTACTGAGAGAACAACAAGTACATCAATCAAATACAAGAGACAATGAACACAGTGTTTTTCATTGGGGAAACCATAAATGGAGAAAATCACGCAACTTCCTCAGAGATAGAATCAGCACAAGATGTAAAACCCCAAAACAGTAAGATGCACTCTCGACAGCAGTAATCTTCTTCTTGTCTAGCCCCAGTGTCTTCTCCTTCCTCAACTATGCGCTACACTTGAGTGTGTGAGTGATGTGTACTAAATAGAGACCCAAACTCTCTATTTATACTAATCTCGACATGACTAAAACCCTACTAGGGCCGACCTCTACTAGGAGAGTCTAATAACCCTAGTACCCCGGAACTACGGGGACTTTAACCCTTAAACAATCGGAGGGTTACCCACTATGACTTGACATGACTTGTTTACATTATTGATTCTCCCGATCGAAACATCGGGGCATGACAACATGACTGAATTACATAATAGATACATCCCGGAATAAACATCGGGTTACAATACAAAAGATACATAGATGAATACATTCTGAAGTTACAAATACATCAACACTTATCTCATTATGCATATCTTCAAATTTTCTCTTTAACTTGCTACCTTCATCCCTCTCCTTTTTTAGAGTGTCCTTCAGCTGTGCTGCATTTTTCCTTGATTGCTCAAGGTCTGTCATCAGTCTATCCACATTATCTTTAGTGGCCTGAGTTAATGCCACCCCAGCTCTGGCTGTCAATCGTGGATCTGCATTTGTCCCATGTATCAAAGTTTTATCAGTAATCATCATAGCTAATTGTCCCCATGTTTTGAATTTCTTCTCAGTTCTCTTGACAATCCTCTTCTTCTCCTTGTCATAAAAGACGGTGCTGAAATCAGGGACCTCTTCTCCCTCTTTTTGCATAAAAGGTATCAAGTTCAAACCAGAAAACACAACCTGTTCTTGGGTGTTGCCAGAGGCTATAGCAGGCTCTTGAGAGTCAGGATTATCTTGTCCCTGCCCCTGATCGGTATGATCCTGTGCTTCTTGCGTATCCATAGGATCAGTAGTTTGCTAGTCTGTTTTAGATCCTGTCAGTCTCAGACCTTCAGTTTCCTTTAGTTTTTTATTTATCTCTTCATATTCCTTCTTCTTTCTTTCTTCTTCTTCTTCCTTCTTTGCTGCTTCTTATACCTTCTTTGCTGCTTCTTCTGCAGCTTTCTTTCTTTCTTCTTATTCATTCTTAAGCCAACTTTCTGCCTCTTGTGCTAGTCTCCTAGCATCCTCTTCCCTTTTCTTGGCTTCCTCTTCTTCACTTTTCTTTTGTACAGTTTTTCCCTTACTGCCCACACGGGTGATCTTCTGTTTAAATATTCTCTTCAATGGAGTCATGTTCCTTGCATTCCTGAAGACTTCTTCATCCTTATCCTAGAAATTTGCATATTCAAAATGAACATTTGATTTTTTGCAATGCTCTGGAACCTTCTTTTGGGAGTCATTCCTGTGGAAGCTCATCTTCCCAAAATGAAACTGCTCTAATTCCTGTACAAATTCAACAGCTCGTTTAATATTTGCAAACTTATAATTTCATATGCAAAAAGGGATAGCGGGGTAGGCTGCCTTCTTATGTTCAAACAAAAAGCTTCCGAAACCATCCAGATACACCTTCCTAATGGCTTCTTTATGTACCACATAATCAATGGCATACTGAGGTAGTAAAGAAGGTGCCCTAGAGCAACCATACATTCTAATGTACATCCCCTCTTCAGTCAAATAATAACTCCCATGTTCCTCAATGAATTTGAATGCCTCCTTCACATACAGTTGCATTATGTTAGGAAGATTAAAGTGTACAAAGGCACAATAAAATGTTCACATATTTCTTTGTAGTGGTTGTAATACTTGTGTGCCCAAAATAGTTTGTATGTAGTGTAGACAGGGGTCCTGCCCCTGTCCCAATTGCACCTTAAGGCTAGAAATGGCTGGGTACATAATATACAGTCCATTAAGATGGAGCTCATATCATACTTCTTCTAGGAAACCCCTCCCAAAGCTGAAGATATACAGGCTGAGAGGCTGTTAGACATAATGTTTGCCCAGTTGAATACAGTCCCCTGGGTGGCCACATAGAAAATAATGGGAATCCATTCCAACTTGAAACTTTTACCATGATCTCTCTCAAACACTCTATTTAGCATTAGTGCTATAAACCTATAAGGAGTCTGAAGAGTGGCTGTATCATACTCTCTTGATGGCCTGGTTCGGAAGTTCTTCCCAGGTATCATCATTCTCTTCACTGTTTCAACTAGGTCCAAATTTATCTCCTTTAGCCAACTTTCAGTTAGGTATACTTGAGTAGGAGGTAGGTGATATGATAGTGAGACATAAGCAGGGTTGTATGCAGCGTAGCCCTGTTTGGCAGTATTTTCTAAAATCATCGTGGTTACATCTACCTTAGGCAGGATCCAACTGATCACCTATGAGCATGGGAACAACTCAAGTCTCATGGCCACCTTCATAAGAGATTATTTTTCAATATTGGCGTATATGGTTAGCTCTTCGAAACCTACATTAGGCACATCCTGATTTGAAATCATCTTACATATCTCACCCCACTTGTAGTCTGGCTCTACTCTAGTGGTGGCTCTGGTATCTTGATAGATATATTCAACCTTAGTGACGATTTCCACATCTGGTTCTCCCTTAGCAACATGAGCCTTCTTTCTTTTCCTTTTAGACATATCTCCTTTGAAGAAGTTGCCTTGTCATAGACCAAAATGTTTTTAGGCTATTGGAGCTTTTAATCAGTGTTCTAAGAACGAAGAAAAACTATATAAAAACATTTACCTCTTCCATATTCTCCGCAGATAAACTTATCAGAATATCAATGCAAAATCGAGAATAACAAGCAAAAAGAACCTCTACAAGCTAGGTCTGAAAAAATGCTAAGTCTAACTACAACTAAAACATGAACCAGCTAGCACATACATCATTTAAATCGAAATGCATCTTAACTCCTCGCAAAAACAAAAAACCCCTATCAATAAGGCTCGTCTTCGAAAATGAGGCCCTATGCAGAAATCCCAGTCTGAATGAGAATCAAAACCTTTGGCTTCCCAGAAAGATAGGGTAAATTCCCACGACGAAAAAAGAACTGAAAACTCCCTCCCCATATGACCATAAGCAACCCCACAAAAACCGGTGCAGACAGCGTAACGCTTGTTTGCACCAACTTCCTAAACCTTCGGACCATGTTCGAGTTTCCATAACGGTTCAAACAAGCTCAAGAAAAGAAAACCCCCCACCGCAAAACTGTGAAACCGACTAATACCTCATGTTGTAAGGATACACATTCATCAATCTATATGGCTAACCACCTACAGGAGGAAAACCCAACCAGGAAAAGACCCTAGTTCCCAAAATGACCCAATACAATCAAAAGGAAAGAGAAACCATGGTTGGCCTACTTGGCAATGAGTTGTAGTTGACAAGATGGTCCAAAACTTCCACGGCAGCACCCCAAACACACGAAATCCCGACAGCTAAGTATGGATGCACAGTTCGACTCGACAGGGACAGCAAGCGCAAATTCACAAGGGTAAACAATAAAATAATAACCCCGTCCTATATATAGACTTTAGTGAAAAAGATGTCGGCGGGAGAAACTTCATTGGCAAGCAGACTAACTAAGGATCAGGCGATTCGTTCATCAAGGAGCCGCAATGGCGGGTGACAGACAGACTCTGGTCTCCACAATGTCGACGAGGAAAAACACTAAGTGCCATCGTAGTCATGCATCGGATAGCGGGGCCACTAACTAGTAAGGTATCGACAAATGAAACAACTAAAAAACTGGAGCGATAGTGTACTGCGCAACCACAACGGCGGGAGACATACAGCCTAAGGGTTCCGCGGCAAAATAAAACATCGACGAAGATCGAAACAAATCATCGGCAAACGAAACAACTATACGTCAGATGGTTAGTCTGCTGAGGAGCCGCAACAACGGATGACATAAGGACTACGGCTTCTGATTAAAGTCATAAACTGTTCTGAGAGCGAAAAGCAACAATATCACAAATTCAAAACCATGGCATCGGAAAAGATAAGAGCTAACTGTCGGAACATTCAACATTTAGCTTCCGCAACGACGGCTACGTAGATAACTATGGCCCTGAGTCTTTGTTCAAATGACTTTCGATAGTGGAAAAGGAAATTATCAACAAACCAAAACTTCAAGTTCAAGTCAATGAAAAGATAGTCATTCACCTCCAAAAATGTTAAACAATTTATCTCAAGTGAACAAAGTTTAGCAATCCAAAACAAATCCATGCAAGATAAAATTAAAAGGAGGGTCCAAAATTTTTAGAAAATTTGGGAAATAGTTGCAGCTGCAACATGTTCCTTGTTTGTTGTTTCTTCCAACTTTGCCTTGATGATTGATGTTTCTTATGGGGGTGTGTGCGGCGATATATAATGACCTTAGTTATTGGTTCTTATTTCTTTGACTCTCAAACATGTCGTTCCTTGGAGTTATGTAGCACCATAGTTTTTTCTTCGTTTTTGTTCTCAACCTAGTGCATTCTTTTAGGTGCTTCTATAGACCCTTCTTGTGATTAAACTTTGGACTCTTTCTTTGATGTGTTTGTAGGTACTTCAATTAGTTTTTTTTGCAAGGACTTTTCCATCGATGGAATATTCAACTATAATGAGGGGTGGGTGGGTGAATTAGTATAGGACATATTTTGAACTTTCAAAACTTATTCACATTGGCCTTTAATCACATGGAGAAATAATAAAAAGTACACAACACAAGAGACATGATTTTAATGTGGAAACCCAATAAGGAAGAAAACTACAAAATATGTTTATTTATAAAATGATGATTACAATTATTTGTAGTCACCTATTTGCTGGAGACACCAATCTTCCAAGTTTACAAGCAAAAACTTGTATGAGGCACCAACCCCCTGGATTATGTGGTACCAACTATAAAGAAACATGAACAACCTAGATTCACTAACATCAACTGGAAGGAAGCACCAACTTCCTAGATTCTCGAGCACCAACTTCTTAGATTATGTAATCCTATACTTTATAACAATTTACCTTTCGTACTCTGTTTTGCACACTTTACACACTGGTATGCACATTTTGATATGCACTCTTCTTTGCTCACTCTGATCTACACACTCAACTGTACGCACTCTGATCTACACACTCAACTCTACTCACTCTTCTCTATGCAATCTATTCAACACAATTTTCTCTGTGCACTCTTCTCTATGCACAACAATCATAGCTTCTATATTGCGCACCAATTTTATTGTGCAGATAACTGTCACATAGTCACACTCTATATAGCAAGATAATCTTTGCAACTGTCACTATACTCCCCAAGATAATCCTAACTACTACACATCCATCACAATACCTACTTTTAATTAGAGAATAACCTGCAAGTAAACATCTCTTTCTTTTCACAAGTGGACCTTCTCATCCTTTGAACATATTCAAGAATCCATTAAGAACATCTTCGAGAAAATTCAAGAAATCATCTTTTAAAACCCTAGAAAATCCATCTTGTCCTTGGAATTGTACACTTTTTTCAGAGCTTCATATGTGCTTGGATGGATGATTAAATGAGGAGGGTGCTCCACTTATTTATATAGGTCCTAGATCATTTCATGGGCCTAGGTCCTAGATCATTTCATGGGCCTACATAACATTGTATAATATCATGGCAGGACTAACCTAACATCCTCGTTGGGTTATCTTCACAAAATATTTCATATCTTCTCATTCCTATGGAGTTAGAGGAACTTCCATATACAGTTGGAAATGTCTATGAACAAGATTTTCAACCATATAACTTATTCTTTAATTTGAGTCAAGTATATAGAGTAAAAATTCATTCATAGACATGTATCTAAAAGTAGTATTTCCAATAATATTTATCTTGTGATTTCTATCTGTAGTCCCCCCTATATATAACATTAATGATATCAATCAAATTAGTGTAAGAAATATCATCTAGTGTAATTTTATTTTTTGTACCAAAACTTCAAGAACAACTTTTCCACTTGAATATTCATTGTACCAATAGAGTCCATCCAAGGGTATTCCAAAACAATATTCATATCTATATCATAAAAATTTGAACGCAACACATATTTATCCATAGTAATCTTCAAATTTTTTAAAAATTGAACATTTTCTTTGTCAATCTGTTTATGTTGCATATGTTTGTGGGGATTTGCAATCTTTTATTCACAATAACATTTATGAAATTATGTTTTCTACCAAGGTTTATAGAAACATCCACCTTCACTTGTTAATTGCATCCCTGAACATGTAATATGAAGTTGTTCCATGAAATTAAACGCTTAGTGTTTTATTATTATTATTCTTCACATCACGAGACTCCATGTCTAAAAACAATTCTTCATATGCTTCACCTAAAAGTTTTAATAGCTCCTTAAAGCAAAGTGTTTGACTCCATATAGTTACTTCTTCTCCTAGATGAAGTATAAATAGTTTTTAAATAGGGGTGAATTAGTATAGGACATATTTTGAACTTTCAAATCTTATTCACATGGAGAAATAATAAAAAGTACACAACACAAGAGACATAATTTTAAAGTGGAAACCCAATAAGGAGGAAAACTACAAAATATGTTTATTTCTAAAATGATGATTACAATTATTTGTAGTCACCTATTTGCTGGAGACACCAATCTTCCAAGTTTACAAGCAACAAAATGTAGGAGGCACCAATCCCATGGATTCTCTAGTACCAACTATAAAGAAACACCAAAACCCTAGATTCACCAGCATCAACTGGAAGGAGGCTCCAACTTCTTAGATTCACGATCACCAACTAGATGGAAGCACCAACTTCTTAGATTTTTTAATGTTGTACTTTATAACGTTTTACCTGTTGTACTCTACTTTGCACACTTTACACATTGGCTTGAGCACTTTGATTTGCACTCTTCTCTACGCACTCTGTTATATGCACGCTTCTTTGCGCACTCTGATCTGCACACTCAATTGTACGCACTCTGATCTGCACACTCAACTCTACTCACTCTTCTCTACGCAATCTATTCAATACACTCTTCTCTATGCACAACAATCATAGCTTCTATACTGCACACCAATTTTATTGCGACAGATAACTGTCACATAGTCGCACTCTATATAGCAAGATAATCTTCGTAGCTGTCACTATACTCCTGAAGATAATCCTAACTACTACACATCCATCACAATACCTACTTTTAATCAGAGAATAACCCGCAAGTAAACATCTCTTTTTTTTCACAAGTGCACCTTCTAATCCTTTGAACATATTCAAGAATCCATTAAGAACATCTTCGAGAAAATTCAAGAAAACATCTTTTAAAATCCTAGAAAATTTATCTTCTCCATGGAATTGTACACTTTTTCAGAGCTTCATACATGCTTGGATGTATGATTAAATGAGGAGGTGCTCCACTTATTTATATTGGTCCTGGATCTTCTTATGGGCCAACATAAGATTGTATAATATCGTGGCGAGACTGACCTACCATTCTCATTAGGTTATCTTCACAAAATCTTTCATATCTTCTCATTCCTATGGAGTTAGAGGAACTTCCATATACGGTTGGAAATGTCTCTGAACACGCTTTTCAAACATATAACTTATTCTTCTCCTAGATGAAGTATAAATAGTTTTTCAGTAGGGGTGAATTAGTATAGGACATATTTTGAACTTTCAAAACTTATTCACATTGGTCTTTAATCACATGGAGAAATAATAAAAAGTACACAACACAAGAGACATGATTTTAACGTGGAAACCCAATATGGAAGAAAACTACAAAATATGTTTATTTCTAAAATGATGATTACATTTATTTGTAGTCACCTATTTGCTGGAGACACCAATATTGCAAGTTTACAAAGAACAACTTGTAGGAGGCACTAATCCCTTGGATTCTCTAGTACCAACTATAAAGAAACACCAACACCCTAGATTCACCAGCATCAACTGGAAGGAAGCTCCAACTTATTAGATTCTTGAGCACCAACTGGATGGAAGAACCAACTTCTTAGATTCTGTAATGTTCTACTTTATAACATTTTACATGTTGTTCTCTGCTTTGCACATTGGTCTGTGCACTTTGATCTACACTTTTCTCTGCGCACTCTGTTATATGCACTTTGCTTTGCGCACTGTGATATGCACACTCAAATGTACGCACTCTTCTCTATACAATCTATTCAACACACTTTTCTCTATGCACTCTTCTCTATGCACAACAATCATAGCTTCTATACTGTGCACCAATTTTATTGTCAGATAACTATCATATAGTCACACTCTATATAGCAAGATAATCTTCGTAGCTGTCACTATACTCCCCAAGATAATCCTAACTACTACACATCCATCACAATACCTACTTTTAATCAGAGAACAACCTGCAAGTAAACATCTCTTTCTTTTCACAAGTGCACCTTCTCATCCTTTGAACATATTCAAGAATACATTAAGAACATCTTTGAGAAAATTCAAGAAATCATCTTTTAAAACCCTAGAAAATCCATCTTCTCCTTGGAATTGTACACTTTTTTCAGAGCTTCATACGTGCTTGGATGGATGATTAAATGAGGAGGGTGCTCCACTTATCTATACAGGTCCTAGATCATTTTATGGGCCAACATAACATTGTATAATATCATGGCAGTATGACCTAACATTCTCGTTGGGTTATCTTCACAAAATCTTTCATATCTTCTCATTCCTATGGAGTTAGATGAACTTCCATATACGGTTGGAAATGTCTTTGAACACGATTTTTAGCCATATAATTTATTCTTTAATTTGAGTCAGGTATATAGAGTAAAAATTCATTCTCAGACATGGTATCTAAAAGTAGTATTTCCAATAATCCTTATCTTGTGATTTCTATCCGTAGTCCCCCCTATATATCACATTAATGATATCAATCAACTTAGTGTAAGAAATATCATGTAGTGTAATTTTATTTTTTTGTACCAAAACTTCAAGAACAACTTTTCCACTTTAATATTCATTGTACCAATAGAGTCCATCCAAGGGTATTCCAAAACAATATCCATATCATTCATATCTATATCATACAAATTTGAATGCAACGCATATTTATCCATAGTAATCTTCAAATTTTTAAAAATTTAAACATTTTCTTTGTCAATTCGTCTGTGTTGCATATGTTTGTGGGGATTTGCAATCTTTTAGTCACAACAACATTTATGAAATTATGTTTTCTACCAAGGTTTATAGAAACATCGAACTTCACTTGTTAATTGCATCCATGAACATGTAATATGAAGTTGTTAGACAAAAATAAACCTTTGGTGTTTTTATTATTATTATTCTTCACATTATGAGACTCCATGTCTAAAAACAATTCTTCATATGCTTCATTTAAAAGTTTTAAAAGCTCCTTAAAGAAAAGTGTTTGACTCCATATAGTTATTTCTTCTCATAGATGAAGTATAAATAGTTTTTCAATAGGGATGCATTTTGCTTATATCATGCAATGTATTCTTGAAGACTAGGATGATAATAATTTATTGTCAAATACATTTATCATGGAATAAAACCCACAACCAAACTATAACTTAATGTTTAATGTGATTTAATACCAAATGTTTAAATTAATCATAACCTCATCAATATTGCTCATAATTGCATCTTTAGTGGTTTAAAATGTTGAGAAAAAAGTTCACAAAATAGAGGGTTTTTTAGTTAAGATGTTAAAGGATCACAAATGGTAATATGATATGTGCAAAAGCTTAAGATGATAAGGAATGTAACTCCTAGTGTTTAATGCAAATTTATGTGAGGGGGATTGGTTGTCGATCATCTATTATGGATTTTGATAATTGGTATATGCCAAAGGTTCATCATTACCTTGGATCTTATTTTCAATTCTACCAACAATTGCAATAACTTGGTTCGATACAATCACTGAACTCACTGCAAGGTCATTGATGAGGTGTACCAATTCAATCAAGCATTCCCTATTGTGTGGATCTACTAAGTTAAATTCTAGTAAACACTAAGATAAATTATAGCAAAGATGTGGCTAGTTGAGTTGTGGATGTGGTCTTTTAGGATTTCTGCAAGGGTGTTTAGTATGTGTTTGGATTAGAGGAAGGGTATAGTGTATCTACAACTTAATTTGTGGCTCTAGAGAGGATAATCATTTACAATAGCACGTTTATGTTGTTGATGAATGAGAACACCACTTCTATCCTTTTATGAAGTGACAGCTAATAGAAAAGGCATTGCATGAGGGGAGGGAGGTATGATATGTCAATGGTGTAGATAGTAACTTATGAAAGAATATGGATAAGGTACAATGGGTGAGTAGAGGAGACCTCATAAGACCCTAATGTGTACTTTGATATTTGAGCATCTACCATGGAAAACACCTATACTTATGGAAATTGAGGATGAAGAACTTAGAGCTATGAGAAGGGGTTAGGCAAATAATTAGGGGCACAATTTGATATTAGCAAGACGATAATAATGCAATTATGGACTAGTGTCAACCATTATAGCTTGGGATATGGATGATAATACCATGATAAAGAGGGTAGGAAACAAAGAATGATCAATACGAAGATAAGGAAAAGTTCGAGATATGAAGAGGGAGGCCCTTTTGATGTTGGTGCCCTTCTTAAAACAATTTGGTGAACACAACAAAATGTTATTTTTTGGCGTTACATATTGTATCCATTATAAGTGTTGGTGTCTATTTTTGGTGCATAAAACTAAAAGCATGGAGATTTCCTAATTTACAAGATAATGTAAGAACATGAAAAGTAGTCAATTAATTAGGTTTTAAATCAATGGGGTATTTTTCATGGATACTTCATTGAAGAAGGAGGCAAATAGAGATTTTCATATTAATGTTTATTTTATGTTTAAAATATAATGTAAACATTAATGTTTCTGTGTTTATATCATAATGAATATTTCAAAAATAAAGTCAAGCAATTTGAGCAAAGAAGCCTAGAAGATATTTGTTAATTTGAGGGAGGGAACCTAGAGGTTTAAATGTAGGGATATGATGTAGACACAACGATGCTATCTTTTGTCAAGAAAAGACGAGAGACTTAAATTCTTTTGTTGATTTTACAAAGAAGCTTCAACATTTTAAGGAAAGATGAGAGGCTTAAATTCTTTTGTTGATTTTACAAAGAAGCTTCAACATTTTAATTTAAAGTTAATTTCATCTATTTTTACACTATAGGTAAATTGGAGTTAATCTAAAATGAACTAGACTCTTAATTAGGTCTTTTTTTTATTCAGGAAAGACTCTTAATTAGGTCTGTCTCGACGTTTCCGACATCCTAATCGTTATGTTTAGCAAGATAAAACATCGAAAGTTGGGATGTCATTATGCTAAAATTAATATTACTGATTTTTGGATTTCAATTCTGGCATGCCAATGCCCATTGCCGACGTTTCCTATCCCCATTAACCTCGTACCACGAGAGTCAGATTATTATTAATTTGGTTACCTCCATTTTCTTCCCGATACCTGAGATTCAACTACTTTAAATTCTTGGTGGTCCCACATTGGCATTCTCATTCTAACATCGAAATCTAACATTTCACATGCACGCGCCAAAATAACCTGAAGAACTAGTCAAATCAGACACAATTAATGGTTAATTATTACCTAATCACCAATCTCTGACTAGTTTATTCACAATTAATGATAAAGATATTTGATCTTAATAGAGAATGAGGGATCAAATTTGAAGGGCAGGGTCCCATTTCACTTTGAAGGGTTGTGAGAAATTGAACCCTTCAATGTTGACATGTAAAAATAAATCATTTTTTTCATTTGAAATTGTAAGTGTATAATAAAATTTTATTATTTATTAAAAAGAGTGTATAGAAAAAAAATGACAATTAGAAGAAATCTCGAGTGATTCAACATTTACATGGAATAAGGGACAATTATGTCGGGCTAGTGAAATACTCAGTTGTTAGGTCGTTGATAAAATAAGGCATTGGAATTTGGAAGGACCTTTGAATGGAGGATTGATTCAGCTTGATGGTGGCTCTATTGGTGAAGTGTGATTGGGCCTACCTAAAAGAAAAACCCCAGAATGTAATACCTAATGCTTTCACGGAGAAACTTTTTTTATTAACCCTAAATTCAGCATTTATTTTTAGAATTGAATCATGTCCTCCCCACATGAAGTGATCAAACAAAATCCCCAATTTTAGGTGGATTATGGATAGTCCCTCCAATGTATATCGAGTTTATCAACCCTATCGAAAAGGTTAAGGATTTATTAGTCCACTATAAGGAAGAACTTTAAATTCTCCAACAAATATCACTACAAGTTGGGTGTCTAGTTTCTACCAAAGTCAACAAGGAAGATGAATCATAAACACACGTTTGGGATGTTTGCGACAACGAGGATGTTGAAATCATGTTCTTCACTAGATCATTGCACTCCCAGTCCCTCATTCATGAACGTCTGTTGAGGGATTCCCTTGTTTAGATATATTGGTAGACAATTTGTACTTCTTGTTTCCATTATTAGAAGGCTGACAGGAAAACGAAGGGGTCAAAGTCTACAACATTTACAGTGTCGGTTGTTAAATATTTTATCCTTTTAACTATTGGATTTCATTAAGGAAATTGGAACAATTCAAACACTTATATTCAAGTATTGTCCTTTCTTTCAACCTAATGTTTACAATTCACGACAGATAAATAACATTAACAGATTTGGAACTCAAATACAAGGCTCTTTCTTCTTGCTCCTCTGCCCAAACAAAGTTGTGGTCCTAGACTATGAAAAGTATACATTATTTTGGTTCTAATTTCATTTAAATACTGGGTTTTTTAAGGTTACATATATTGAGTATTCGAGACTTAGTCTGGCGGAAATGCAATCGCATAATACATTACAAATTTCAACCAACATTTTGGATGGAGAAATTTTAAACCCTTATATTTATAGAACCAGAAGGAACTCCAACAAGAAACATATTTAACTTTTATCCACATATAAAATGTTACACAAGTGTAAAATGCTATACATGCCTATAAATTCACGACAACCAAGTTGACAGCTTAGCTCTGCATAATCTTGTGGAGGAAATAGAAATTAGGGAGACACTGAAGCATAGATTTGGAGAGTTGAGAGTCTGAGTCTCGACCTCCGACTGTCCTATACTCGTAAACCCAAAATAATGTTTTTTTTCACAGACTTCACTAATCTCTTTAAGTTCGGGGAAGCTCAATCCAGCCTACCCAACGTTCTACCTTTGATTCTCTTGCTCCTACCTCTGAAAAAGGTGGAACCTTTGAGTTTCCCACCGCATAAGACAACGAGGAATTAGAGTGTGCAACCATTTCCTTCTACAAAAAAACGATTGGAATCAAAGCCATCTCAATTCCACAATATCCCGGTGTTCTTGAGTTGGTTTACCTTTCTCGAGGTAGGCGAATGCATGTTTGTGTATTTCACATTATTAAAAAAAAAATTATTTTATAATTGCTTCTACATAACATATATATATCTGTGCAGGTGAGGGAAAAATAAGTATTTTTTCCTGAGGTTTCCAAAGACTCTCAGAGATCATTCTTCGTTATGAGGGCGCCCAGGTCGTAGATCAGAGAGCCCATGGGAGGAAGAAGAAGAAGAAGAGGA
The DNA here is from genome assembly GCA_001517045.1 of Pseudotsuga menziesii. Classification (NCBI taxonomy): domain Eukaryota; kingdom Viridiplantae; phylum Streptophyta; class Pinopsida; order Pinales; family Pinaceae; genus Pseudotsuga; species Pseudotsuga menziesii. The sequence continues at coordinate 82,188 of LPNX010536226.1, forward strand.
CTTAAGTCAAAAGGTGAAGTGAGTGAGGAGGGGAGATGTAATAGCGATATTTGCAGGAGAAACCCATTGGTGCTATAATGATGGGAACGAGCGTCTCTAAATCATAGCCATTGTAGACATAGGAAACCCTCATAAACAGCTTAGGCGCAAGAGTTACCGTGTAAGCATCCCTACAAATTAAGTAATGATAATATTCAGTTAGGTATATGAAACATTCTTTCATTTCTTTTAGAGATGACTATATGCATATTGTACAACCATTCTCTCTGGCTGGCCCTCCATTCCAGTTGCCTTTGTCTCTACTGCCTAACCCCCTTCCTCCAATGAGATAGGTAGACTAAGCGGCCTAGGTGGACTGTGGGAGACTTGGAGTCCTAATTCAAATGATTATAACACCAATAAATGAATGGAAATTGGAATAAATCCTAGAATCCTGGACTAACTAGTATAGGATATGATTCATGAGCACAAACAAATGGCGGCGTGCTGCTATCCTGCTACCAAAGATCCGTCATCCCAGTCTTGTGGTGGTCATAATAGAAATGTCCAGCATTGGGTGAAACCCTGGTCTGGAAACTTACATACCCATTGGACCAGGTTAGGTTCAAATATAGCAAATATTGCTCAATGCATTGTAAATTGCAACTTGTAAGTTGTAACCCAAAAAACAACACCATTAGTTTTTCCTTACGGAGCCTTGACAATGGAGGGTTATCAAATCAATTCACCATCCATAGATATGACTCATATGAGTATTTAATTTCACATCATATACTCAAATACTCAAGTGACTTGTAATTTGTGAGATCACGTGACTCGGTGAACAATAAGATAACAAATGGAAAATCGAGTTGGCAGGTGGCATCATATCATACCAAGATTTAATGAAGTTGGTGAATCAGTAATGCATGCTAATGCCATTAAATGCTTTGAAAGTGAACATCCAATCGTGAGTCACAATCATGACTCACCAACTTGAACTTAGCACTAGGCAGCCTAGTGTCCCACCGCGGTCCGTGTTGATTGAGACTGAGATCCTCATTCATGATCCGACTATTCAAGGGAACTTGGGAAGACTCTGAGTCCTGACTCTCCCATAGTCCACTGAATCCCTGGATAGGCAAATTTTGTAGCTTCCCTTCTGTTGTAAATTTACTGAGGCTTACTCAATTTCATTATTGAAGTGTTGGAAATGAAACTAAATTTTTTTTGCATGGTAAAATTCCTTGTGCCCTTCTATGACGTTTAAAATGGCCTTTGAAGGGCTCTGAAGGATTCAAATTTGAAGCCTGATAGAGATCACACTTTACTAAATTTTAAAACTTGTCGCTCCATTGTTATACACAAGGACTACATTTCCTCTATGCGATTTCGGTTTGAGTTTACTCTAGGTACTTCATATATATTTTTGCTTCTATTTTAATTTTGGGATTTGAAATAGCTTATGTTATTTTTTATGCATTGTAGAACTAATTCTAGACGCTATGTCTTGGTAGACCAAGTCGAAGGCCACAACGGATGAATTGAAGTTGAGAGATCCCAATTTTGGCATTTATTCGGATATTGATGCATGGATTTTCAAAATAGTGTGCTTGGATTGGGCCATAATTTATGACATCTTCGATAATGATGAATTTTTAGAGTTTAAAGAAGAAGCCCCAATGTACCAAAACACATGGGGATTCTTCTTGTTGAGCAATATATTATCATGTTCATTCATAAAGGGGGGTTTTTAATTGTGAAAAATAAGGTCAATATATTGTAGGTATTGGGGGGCCAAGAGTAGGGTATGGGGTGGTTATAGGTATTGGGGGGTATAAAAAGGGGTTTCTAGTAAAAATAAGGAGTATATTGTATGCCTAGTCATTATTGTTCACAAAATTTGTAAAATGGATGGTTAATTATGGACATCCCTACAAGCACCTTCAAGGATTCTAATCAGACTCCCTATGCTTCTTTTAAGTTAGATACCTTTGCCATGATTCACACCCTAAAACACGTCAACAAATACTGGCACATGATTTCATAAGAGCGTTTGAGAAAAAGTGTGAAGCAGATGTGCTTGTTAATTCTTGGATGGTCATCCCTAACAGTTTCATACTGATACTTAATAGGTAGTACCCAATTTTCCTGCTTAGAGAACCATACAAGTAGTTGCTCACGACCATGCCATGTAGGTTTTGCGGTGCATACAATTGTTTGTATTTCAAATCAGAATGGGATCCTCTCGCTCATTGTATGCAAAGATTATGATTTTCTCCAAGAAAGGACTATGGATACATATTTTATGAAGGGAAAGGAGAAACAACCATCAGAAAAACTTCAACCACAACCACAATACACTCAGTTACAACCGCAGTATAACCAACTGCAACCACAATATTCTCAACCGTAGTATAACAAGTAGCAACCGCTGTATAACCCGCCACAACAACCATTTAACCAGACACAGTATAACCAGCCACCATACCGGCAGCAAGGGGGACTTTGAAGAGTATTTCACAGAGGTCATAACAGAGGATTCGGTCGTGGAGGAGCTATGGGTCGAGGATGAGGACCGGTTATGTGCTATAACTGCGGAGTGGTGTGACATTATCAAAGAGATTGCCCAAATCTAGTAGCTTAGTGTACCTATTGTATTCCAGCCGATCACACTAATGAAGAATGTCCACAGCTAATCGCAAAATGGCAAGATTAGAATGTACCATAGCTACAACCTAACCTGAATGCAAATCCAACTCAAAATCAAGATCCTGGACCAAACGTGGGTAAGATATTGGATGAACTAAGGAGTGAACTAGTACATGTCAGTGTAGTAACGAGAGGAGGGTTTACAATAGGGGACGATGGACCAACACTAAATGTTCGGCTTGTGGCCCAAAAGAAAGTCCAATTCGATGTAGAAATAGAGAAAGAAACACTCTTCAAAGAAAAATACACCTTGTTCAAGGACAGTGGTAAATTACCTATTTATGAGGTGCCACAAATTTTTGATTCGACAAACTCACCAATGTTGAAAATGAAAGGTCTGTCGTTACACCAAAACCTGCATATGGTGATGAACATTTGAAACCCAGCATAAGGCCCTATCACCAGGAGTGGCGGTCAGTCCACTTGTTTTATATTCCCATAGGTGTGACAGTTATACCATGTGTAGGTTATATCAATACCCCAACACCTCACCTTCGGCGTAGCCCAGAGGAATTGAACTCGAGACTTATGCTCTGATACCATGAAATCTTTGTTGTTACACCAAACTTGCAGATATTGATGAACATTTGAAACCCATCACAAGGCCCTATCACCAAGAGTGGCGGTTATTCTACTTGTTTTATATTCCCAGAGGTGTGGCGGTTATACCGTGTGGAGGTTGTACCGATATTCCAATAGAAAAGAAATCTAGGTACTTTGAAAACTTTTCTAGAATGTTGTCTAATGTTAGCAAAAGAACAAGATGCATTAGTATATATAGAAATATTTTTGTATCGATAGGAAGAAGGATGACATGATCGCCCAATCAATTCATTGCAGAAGAAGAAAACAAGAAGAGAAATGAGAATGAATGTCCAAATCGACGAATATGATGTATATTCAGTGCTTTTGGATCTAGGATCATATGTAAAATACTAACCAATCAGACCTGGGAAATGGTGGGGAAGCCACAGCTAAAGTTGGTCCCCTATACAACTTAGTCTGGTAAATTAGGCCAAGGTTACTCCAATTAGACGATTACCACATCTACCTTTCGAAGTGGAAGAATTGAAGATGTATAAAGACTTCGATGTTATTTGAATAGTCGACAACACTAGCCCATACCCCGCACTGTTGGGAATTGGTTGGACGATGGAAAACCTGGCGGTTATCAATTTCAAGAAAATGATAATGACATTCGAGAATCACAACACAAGATTTATTGCTCCATCAGATCCTCTCGAAGGGAAACGATATGTTGAACCAATAAAAGACAAAATCGTTAGAGGATGGGATAATGCCTATAATATCTCTGAATACTATATCAATCCCAATGTTGATGGAGAGTTAGGTTGGAGAAGCATCAGCTCAACATATTCAGACTCGGACGAAGCGTTAGAGAATTGGTAGAACCGGTTGCATGAAGTATTACTCAAGAAGTGTGCATGCATCACTTAGTTGCTAAGATGGGTAGCAATATGATGGACTACCTAACTTAGCAACTTTCATTCGCGAATTTGAAGATAAAGTATCCGAACCACAACACTTGTTGTCCCTAGAAGAGGCACTAAAGGATACTTGTGCAAGATGGTGGGATACACACAAAGCAACGGTAGTAGATTAGAAAATATGTCAACAATTGATGGAAGTTATTTCATGGAGGACATATGCTATCAAGGAAAGAATTACGATGGAAGAAATGATCCAAGCACTGATTTGATAGCATGCCAAACAACATAGGGAATAAGGCCGATGCATTAATCCACACACTGGATGAAATACCATGGAGATGGTACGTTTTTGTAGAGTCACAAAGGGAAACAACAACATGGGAAGAATTGGCTCTAAGCTTCAGTCATACTTTCAGTTTCGTGAAATAAAACCCATTTATTCATATTGTGCTACATGACATTCATGACAAAGGATTGGAGACAGCTCCAACCGATCTACCAATGGGATCATAATAGACACCGACACTACAAATGATGATGGAATGTTACAACGTGTCAAGATAACCCGACGATGAAGATGATTCAAGAGTTGTCAGTATTCCATAATCAGAAGGAAATCACGATATCGAAGCACTAGACATGCCATGCAAGGATTTCAAGCAACTGCTGTAGATAAAGAAGGTCAATATTGGAACAATAGAAGAACCAAAGTTTGCTAGTATTGGTGATTAATGGGATCATTTTAGCGATGGGGAAAGTCACCGATCTACTACATGAGTTTTAGGACTTATTCTCGACAAAATTTTCTGAAATGAAAGGCATTTTAGGAGATTTGGGAAAGATGAAGATTCCTCTAAAACCCGATGAAAAACCAATAAATCAACGACCATATAGGTTGAATCCAGGATATAAATAGCGTGTTAAAGCTAAAATAGAAAGGATGTTGGACGTAGGAATTATCAAACCTGTAGAAGAATTAGAATGGATCAGTCCGATGGTGGTGCGGGACAAAAAGACTGGTGAAATACATATTTGTGTCGATATGAGGAAACTGAATGACATAAGTCTTCACAGCCCATTTCTGACACCATTCACCGACGAAGTACTAGAAGGAGTTGGAGGACAGGAGATCTATTCATTTACAGATGGATTTGCATGCTATCATCAGATAAGAATTGCGAAGGAGGATAGACTCAAACCCACTTTCATAATAGAATGGGGATGTTTCCAGTACACAGTGATGTCATTTGGTCTCAAGAATGTGCATGATTTTTTTAAGGTTAGTTGTCACTACATTCAAAGACTTCATTCATAAATTCCTAGCTATCTACATGGATGATTGGACCGTCTAAGGGTTGGTAAAAGACCATACTGTGAACCTTTGATTGATGTTGGAAAGATGTCAACAACATCAAATCTCATTGAATTTGAAGAAATGTATATTTTGTGCACCATTTGGGATCCTATTGGGACACATTGTATGAAAGGAAGGCATGCTGGTCGACCCTGCCAAGATTGCAATAATTGTCGACCTATCGGCACCAACGATAGTGAAACAGTTGATGGAAACATTGGGCCACAATGGGTATTACCAAAATTTTATTAGGGGATATGCTACGATCACTACACCAATGGAGAAGCTATTGAAAAAATATGTGAAGTTCGAATGGAAAGACAAGTGCTAGAGGAGCCTTGATACGCTAAAGCAGAAGATGGTCACAACACCAATATTGGTTTTTCAATATTGGACAAAGGAGTTCTGTGTCCACGTCGATGCTCCATTGATCGCTTTAGGATTAATATTGGCCCAACCATGAGAAGGATCAATTGACCATTCGATTGTGTTTGCAAGTCGAAAGTTGTCTACGTTACAAAAATTTTGGCACTACCTGTTAGGATGGAATTTCAAAATGTTTATAGATCACTTCACGTTAAAGTACTTGGTCAATAAGCCTATGTTGGGGGGGGGAATACGTGTTGGTGGTTACTGTTATTTCAAGAATTTGATTTCAATATTATTATGAAACCTGGACGATTAAACATAGGACCAAACCATTTATCAAGGATAGAATTAGGCGAAGAACCAAGAAGCATAGAGGACGACCTACCTGATGCACAGTTGTTTAGAGTCGGAATGGTTGATGACCATTACGAACAGATTGTTCAATTTTTTGTGATAGGAAAATATCCTAAGGATTTCACCACTACTTAGAAGAAGCGATTAGTTATCAGAGCGGATGTCTTAGAACTAATCGCATGATAGTTGGACAAGATGGGGCCAGACGGAATTATACGTTGATACATTCTTCCGCATGAGAAAGAAAGAGTATTGGCAAGGGCACATGGTGGGATTACAGGAGGAAATTATGGAGGACGTGCAACCGCCAGGAAAATACTTAGATTTGGATTATGGTGGCCGAAAGTACACGTCGACACCATAGATTATGCTAAAATTTACGGCGCATGTCAAAGAACTGGAAAACCATCATGGAGAGATGAGATGATGTTAGTACCTCAAGTAAAACTACAAAATTTGGACAAGTGGGCAGTCGATTTTGTGGGACCCATCAATCCACAAGTAAAAGAATAGGTGCGAGATACATCATCACCGAAACTGATTATCTAATGAGATGGGCTGAGGCAGCACCTGTAAAGGATTGTACAACCACAATGACAATAAGGTTCCTTTTCGGTACTGTGGTTACTTGAATGTCCTAAGCTATTGATCATAGATCAAGGAGATCACTTTGTCAATCAAACAATCAGAGGGATGACATAAGAGTTCCAGATACAACACAAGAAGAGTACTTCATATCACCCACAAGTGAATGGTGTGGTAGAGGTGTTCAATAAGATATTAGAAAATGCACTCACTAAGGTATGCGATACAAATCGCGATGACTGGGATATGAAAATCCTCGCGATATTATGGGCCTACATAACAATATGTAAGAGACTATCGGGGAAGACACCATTCAAATTTGTATATGGACAAGAAGCATTAATTCCAATGGAATATCTCATCCCCAATCTAAGCATAACAATCGTAACAGGAATGTGTGACAAAAGAGCAGTTGAGGAAAGACTAATGCAGTTAGTATGCCTTGATGGGGACTGCTTTATCGCAAGATTTCATCAGCAAGTGGAAAAGGATCGACATAAGACATGGCATGATCGCCATGTCAAGACAAAGCATTTCCAGCATAGAGATATGGTTATCCTCTATGAAAACAAGTTTGTGAAGCACCCAGGTAAGGTTTAGATGCATTGGCTAGGTCCCTACATCATACATTTCATTACCGACATAAGTGTGGTATAGATGCAACAGTTAGACAGAGTGCTTCTTCTGAAACTAGTAAACAGGAGTCGGATAAATCCATACCAGGATAGATAGAAGTGACACCAATTCTAACAACCAAAAACAAAATTCTAAAGGGAAATCTGTCGACAAAATGAAGAGCGATGAGAAAAATTAAACTGCAATAATGTTTGGAACTTGTCGATACCAGACGAGGCACAAACTGGTCAAATCAGACAATAAATGAAGCAATTACACCACGCAGGCGACAATACAATGCTGTAAATAATTGTCATTGATGTCAAAAGAGTTCAATAATGATAAAGGAATAACCAAGGACGTGATGGCAAGGAAAAATCAGTGTAAGGAAAAGGAATAACAAAGGAAATGATGACATGGAATGCATAATGATGTGTCATATGTGATGAGGATGGAAAGACACATGAGAATATCCATCAAGGGAATCAAGTCAGGTGAAATCTGATTGAGCTTGATTGTTCAATCCTCTGATCAATCAACATAGATTCATGGAGTTGAAGTCATATTCTTTAGCAGAGGTTGGACGACTAAGATCATATCAAGAAAATAGATCGACAGCAGTGAGAGAATCTGCAAAGTAAATGTGTGTGGAAGATAACATTCTAGAGCGCCAAAGTGATGTTTTGTGTTGATAATTGATCAATGGAAAAGGAGTATTCCGTAAAGTTATCGATGGTTCACAGGATTTGCAGAAACCCATTTTGAAAAATTTGGGAGGCACATACACAATCTACAATCCAAAGTGCGGAAGGAATCCACAATCCACAATGCGGAAGGAAGACACAATCTGCAATGCAGAAGGAATCAACAATCCGCAATGCGGAAGGAAGCCGTAATCCGGATTAGGAAAATTGCAGAAGGAATAAGTTTTTGATTGCAGAAAGGTTGTTGCAGAAAGACAATTGCAGAAGAAATTCTCGAGAAAAGTTGAAATGCTTACCCGCAATCCACAATTGTGGAGGGAATAAGTTTCTGATTGCGGAAAAATAATTGCAGAAGAAGTTTTCGAGAATATTCAAAGAGCACATCTGCAACCCACAACCTATCATTGTAGAAGGAATTAGTTCCCGCAAATTGTAGAAAGGTCGTTGCGGAAAAAAAAATTTGGAAATCTATTGCGGAAGGTAATTGTGAAAAGATGATTACAGAAAGATAAATGCATAAAATTCAATGCACAAAAGATCTGTTGCAAAAAGGACGTTATGAAAAGGAAACCGCGGAAGGTCACAACTGATAAATTAAACGAAGTTAAAAATGACAAACAGAAAAGTAATTTTGAATTAGTTTACTTGTCTGTGAAGAGTCACGATGAAGATAGGTGACTACTGAATGGAGATATATGTTTGAGGGTATATAAATAATGATTTAAACCTTCAAATAAGTGTCTTTGTACATTTAATTCACAAATCGATTGAAGAAGAACAACTAGAGATCAAATTATCATATAAGGGAGGTTGGGAAGCGCTAGGGCAAACAACTGGCCTGCAAGGGAGTCATAGCCTCCTTCCAATGGTAGCTGGTAAATAAGGTGTCATAGCCTCCTTCCAGTAGTTGCTGGTAAATAGGGTGTAGTATCATCCTTGTATGTAGTAGCAGACAAAAACTATTTGTAAAATATAATTTTGCAGTAATAGAAAGTATTGGTTTTTTACCCAATTGGGATTCCATGATAAATTGGTGTTTTGTGTGTTCTTGTGGATCATGTGTGTTAATGAATAAATTAAAAGTGGTTTAAATTGATAAAAGTTATCAATACTGATTCACCAACCCCCTCTTAGTATTGTCCAATATTCCAACAATTGGTATTAGAGTAGGATCCTTCACTACAACTTAATCACTAGAAGGAAGATCCTATTAAAAATCACTATGGATCAACAAGGGTTATCCACCAATAGACCTCCTTTATTTACTGCAGATAATTATGCATACTGGAGTATAAGAATGAATTTCCATCTAATGGCTCTTTGATACAAAGTTTGGAGGATTGTTGAAATAGAATATAAAGTACCAAATGATGTACCTATAGACGAAGGAGACTGAGCCAATATGAGGCCAATGCAAAAGTTCTGAATGCAATTTTGTGTGGGTTATCCCATTCAGTACTTGTAAAAGTCATGCAATGAAAAACATCCAAACATGCCTTGGAAAAACTAAAACGTGTCAATGAAGGAGCGCCCAAAGTCAACGAATCCAAACTTTAGACCTACAAAGGATAGTTTGAAAACCTAAAAATGAAAGAGGAAGAAAATATTGCAGAATATCTTCTAAGAGTATATGAAATTGTTTATGCCACTAGATGCATTGGAGGATAAATAAAAGACAAAGATGTAGTTGACAAGGTATTGAGAACCCTTCCAATGAAGTATGATTCCAAGGTGTTTTTTTTAGAATAATGAGACGATCTTAAACTTATGACAATATATGAACTACATGGGATATTGACTTCCTATGAGATGAGAACAAGACAAAATGGATCATCAAAGAAGGAAGCAGCCTTTAAAGCTGTGTCCAAGATCCAATCTGAGGATCTAGATGATGAGGAACATAACAAACTATCATACACTAGCGTGTATCCTAAATCATTAAGAATGTTAATCAAGGAATATCAAAAGATGCTTTTTTATTGGCTAGAATTGCTCACATCCTATTGAAAATATTTTTATTATTATTGTAAATTAGTTAAATTAGTCTACTCATCGAAAATATTTGAGCCCGAAAAAAGGAAGTCGAGACAATTTTCGATCAAAAATATAAGTTAACTAGTTGTTTTCTTAAAGCAAGCATAGTCACCCAACTGAAATTTCCAACACAATGTGAGTTTAACGTAGGTTAAGTGTATGGAGATTTGAAATTGCATTAAATTACCACCGATAGTAACAGTCTTGGAAGTGTAATACATGCCAGGAATGGGTGGTGCAGTTATGATATGAGCCTTCTTTAGATCTACGTGGTGGAATGAAATCAATTGAGCATCCATGATCGATTGAGCATGGCAGGTAGTTTCAAAAAAAATCATTTCTCATTAATTTAAATGAGTGATTTTTATAACAATGTGTTTTGTTTTGGACTTCCTGGTGTTTTGGACTACATGGTACCCTGCAACATAACCAAACAAACATATAACATAATTCTGATTATGTAAAAATGTCTTGTGGATTTTTGTAAAAACATCACCTCAAATGAATTCAATGATTTGTGTGAAATTCATGGAATCAAGAGGCAATTTTCAATGACAAAAAATCGTCTACAAAATGGAGTAGTTGAAAGAAAGAACATGAAAGTTCAGGAAGCATCTAGAACTATGCTTAGTGAAGAAAAAATTCTTGATCCATCTTGGAGAGAAGAAGTATATACAATTGTCTATATACAAAACATAGGACAACTTAGAGTGAATAGTGACAAGACTCCTTATGAGATATGGTTTGGAAGACCAGCTTCAGTTAAATATTTTAGAGTTTTTTGAAGTAAATGTTACATAAAAAGAGAATTTCATAATCTAGGAAAGTTTGATTCTAGAATGGATGAAGGAATATTTATTGGATATTCTTCCACAAAAAGGGCATACAGATGTTACAATTTGAAGTCACACAAGATTGTAGAAAGTGAAAGTATAATTGTTGGTGATACTAAGTCACAAATACAAATACAAGTAAGAGAGGAGGTTGAAGAAATTGATGATGAAGAAATATATGATAAACAAAAAGAATAAAGTTCACAAGAGGAGGATTCTCTCTCTCTCTCAGAAGAAAGAGTAGAAAAATAAGACTCATGGGAAAGTGGAAGTGAAGACTCTCCAAGATATGATACAAAAGATCAATCTAGGAGAATATAAAAATATCATCCTGAGACATAAATCATAGGTGACAAAGATGTTGGAGTCGGTACAAGAAGGAAACTACTGTTTAATGAAGAAGCCTTACTATCAGTGGTGGAACCTAAGAACTTTGCAGAAGCTAGAAAAAATGATGAATGGATCAAAGCCATGAAGAAAGAGTTGGATCAAATTGAGAAAAAACAAACTTGGGAGCTAGTTCCAAGACCCACAAACAAGAATTTTGTGGGAACCAAGTGGGTCTTCAAAAAAAAGTTAAATGAAAATGGAAAAGTGATAAGAAACAAAGCACAATTAGTATGTAAAGGACATGCTCAAGTGGAAGGTATTGATTTTGAAGAAACCTTTGCACATGTAGCAAGACTTGAAGAAATCAAAATGTTCTTGGCATTTTCATGTTACAAAAACTTCAGAGTATATCAGATGGATGTAAAATCTACTTTTCTCAATGGAGAACTTGAAGAAGAAGTCTACATTGAGCAACCTAGAGGTTTTCTCTTATCAAAAAAATGAAATCATGTTTGCAAACTTAAGAAGGGACTCTATGGTCTTAAATAAGCTCCAAAAGCATGGTTCTCAAGACTTGACAATTATTTAAAGTAGCAAGGATATATAAGGGGGGGAATTGACAATAATCTATACATAAAATTTGAAAACAAAAATATGATGATTATTGTAGTCTACGTAGACAATATCATATTTGAAAGTGATATACAAATTCTAAGTTTAAACTTTGCTTCAGAAATGAAGAAAGAATTTGAGATGTCAATGTTAGGAGAACTAACATTCTTTCTAGGCTTACAAGTGTCTCAATCAGCAAAAGGGACCTTCCTCTCTCAAACAAAGTATATCAAAGAAATGTTGAAAAATTTCAAAATGGAAGATTTCAAACCTGTTGGTACTCCTATGGTCACAAGTTGTAAATTGAGCAAGGATGATGAATCTTTAGAAGTAGATCATACTATGTATAGGTCAATGATTGGTAGTCCATTATATGTAACAGATACAAAACCAGATGTAATGCAGGTTGTAGGTGTGGTTTCCAGATTCCAATCAGCCCCAAAAGAAACACATTTGGCTGTAGTAAAGAGAATTTTCAGATATCTAAAAGGAACCATGGATTATGGATTATGGTATCCAAAAAGAGATAACTTCACTCTAAAAGCATTTACTGATGCAGATTAGGAAGAAAGTATTGATGACAGGAAAATCACTAGTGGAGCATCATTCTACCTTGGAGATTGTTTGGTGTCATGGCTAAGAAAAAATGAGTCCTCCATTTCATTGTCTACAGCAGAAGCTGAGTATATTGTTGCTACATCATGTTGTACCCAATTCATATGGATGAAGCAGACATTGGACGACTTACTTGTAAAATATGAAGACCCCATTATTGTACATTGTGACAATACAAGTGTTATAAAAATATCCAAAAATCATGTTATGGAATTTAAAAAAAAACATATCCCAATCAAGTATCATTTTTTAAGAGAGCAAGTATCACAAAAAATGGTCAAATTGGAGTATATTGACATGAAGGAACAAATTGTTGATATATTCACTAAGCCACTACCCAAAGAAGCATTTGAGCATATTAGGCATAAGTTGGGAGTAATATCCTTACAACAAAGAGAGAAAGAGGAAGAAAAAGCAGCATGTCAGGGGGAGATATGTTTACAGGGGGAGCTATCAGAAGAGAACCTTTTTCATTGTTGTCAAAGGGGGATAATGTTTTAATGCTTTAATATTTCCATCAATTGCAAAGGGGGGGATGTTAGAAATAATTGTCATTGATTTCAAAAGAGTTCAGTAATGACAAAGGAATAACCAAGGACATGATGGGAAGGAAAACTTAGTGTAAGGTAAATTAATAACAAAGGAAGCGATGACATGGAATGCATACTGATGTGGCATATGTGATGAGGATGGAAAGACACATGAGAGGATCCAGTGAGGGGATCAATTCAGATGAAATACAATTGGCCTTGACTGTTCAATATCTTGATCAATCAACGCAGAGTCGTGGAGTTGTAGTTAGCTTATTTAACAGAGGTTGGACGGCTAAGATCGTATCAAGAAAATATATTGATGACAGGGAAAGAATCTGTAAAGTAAATGTGCATGGAATATAACATTCTTGGGTCGCCAAAGTGAAGTTCCGTGTTTGATAACTTATCAATGGACAATGAGGATTCCATAAAGATATCGATAGTTCGTAGGAGTTGCGGAATCCCATTTTGAAAAATTTGGGAGGCACATCTGCAATTCGCAATGCAGAAGGAAGTCGCAATATGCAATGTGAAAGGAATCCACAATCTGAAATCCAAAAATTGCAGAAGGAAGAAGCTTCTGATTGCATAAAGGTTGTTGCAGAAAGATAATTGTGGAAGCAATTCTCGAGAAAATTTGAAATGCTTACCCGCAATATGCAATACGCAATTGTGGAAGGAAGAAGTTTCTGATTGAGGAAAGGTCATTGCAGAAAGATAATTCCAGAAGAAATTTTCAAGAAGAGTCAAAGAGCACATCCATAATCCACAACCCATAATTGTGGAAGAAATGAGTTCCCACAAATTGCGAAAAGGTCATTGCAGAAAGACAATTGCAGAAAGCTAATTGTAGAAGGTAATTGTGGAAAGATGATTGCAGAAAGATAAATGTAGAAAATTCAATGCAAAAAAGATATATTGCGGAAAGGACATTGTAGAAAGGAAGTTGTGGAAAGGAAACTACGGAAGGTCATGATTGAATTAAATAGAGTTAAAAACAACAAACAAAGAAATAATTTTGAATTAGTTTATTTGTCTGTGAAGAGTCACGATGAAGATAGTTGACCGCTGAATGAAGAGATATGTTTGAGGGTATATAAAAAATGGTTTAAACCTCTAAATAAGTGTCTTTGTACATTCAATTGACATATTGATTGAAGAAGAACAGTCATAGATCAAATTATCATATAAGGGAGGTTGGGAGGTGCTAGGGAAGGAAACATGACTATAAGGGGGTTGTAGTCTCCTTCTAGTGGTAGCTCGTAAATAAGGTGTCATGAAATCCTTTCAGTAGTAGCTAATAATCCAGAGGGTCATAGCCTCCTTCCAATAGTTGCTGGTAAACAGGGTGTAATACCATCCATGTCTATAGTACCAGGAAAAAACTATTTATAAAATATAATTTTGCAGTAATAGGAAGTATTGGTGGCTTACCTAATTGGGATTCCACGATAAATTTATGTTTTGTGTGTTCTTGTTTATCATGCGTGTTAATGGATAAATTAAAATTGGTTTAAATTGTTACAAGTTATCAATAATGATTCACCCACCTCCTCTTAGTATTGTCCAATATTCCAACAATTGGTATCAGAGTAGGATCCTTCACTACAACTTAATCACTAGAAGGAAGATCCTATTAAAAATCACTATGGATCAACAAGGGTTAGCCACCAACATACCTCCTTTATTTACTAGAGATAATTATGCATACTGGAGTGTAAGAATGAAGTGCCATCTAATGGCTCTTGGATACAAAGTTTGGAGGGATTGTTGAAATAGAATATAAAGTACCAGATGGCGTACCTATAGACGAAGGAGAACTAAGCCAATATGAGGCCAATGCAAAATATTTGAATGAAATTTTGAGTGGATTCTCACATTCAGTACTTGTAAAAATCATGTAATGCAAAACATCCAAACATGCTTGGGAAAAACTAAAATGAGTCTATGAAGGAGAGCCCAAAGTCAAGGAATCCAAACTTGAGACCTACAAAGGATAGTTTGAAAACATAAAAATGAAAGAGGAAGAAAATATTGTAAAATATATTCTAAGAGTAGATGAAATTGTTAATTCCATTATAGGCATTGGAGAAGAAATAAAAGAGAAATATGTAGTCAAAAAGGTACTGAGAACACTTCCAATGAAGTATGATTCAAAGGTGTCCTCTTTAGAAGAACCAGATGATCTTAAACTTATGACAATAGATGAACTACATGGGATATTCACTCCCTATGAGATGAGAATAGGAAAAAATGGATCATCAAAGAAGGAAGCAACCTTTAAATCCATATCCAAGATCCAATTTGAGGACCTAGATGATGAGGAAGTTCTCTTCATCAAGAAACTTGAGAGAGACATTGGCAAGTACAAAGGGAAGCTACCATTGAAATGTTATAACTCTGGAAGGATTGGACATTTTTCCATAAAGTGTCCTTACACGAAAAAAGAGGATAGTGATGATGAAGAACCTTGTTGTCATAAGAAAGATCAAAAGAATAATACCATATACAAGAAGAAGTTTCAAAAAAATAAGAAAAAACTCGATTCCAAAGAAGACAGTGAAGATGATGAAATAAGTGAAGATGTCGAAGTCCTATTCATGGGTTTCGAAAGAGAAATTCCTAAATAAGAAATAGAAGATGTGGTATATCTTGAAGAAAAACTTATAAATGCTCATGAAGAATTAGAGAAGTATAAAAGGATGTACAAAAATAAAAAATTCACATGATAGAATTTGAAGAGAAAAACAATGATGCAGAAAGAATGATTGCTGACTTACAAAATCGGGTTCTAGAAGTCAAAAGTGCTGAAAACCATCTAGAACAATAGCTCAAAAAGAGAATATAGGAATCTGAAAGGCTTGAATAAGACATTATGCACCTTAGAAAGAAACTGGATGAAGAATCTATCAAATCAAAGTTTGATAACAGCTTAAGGACTTTAGATGAAATCCGAAGTGTCCAAATACCATCAAGCGATAAATGTGGATTAGGATTTGACAAATCAAAGAAACCAGGATATTATTCTTGCACAAATCAAGATGGAAATAAAAGAATCTCTGATGTCATACTCCAGAGCCAAATTAAAAGAGAACAAAGTGAGAAATCTGCTTCTCCCTTACAAAGAACATATATGATGCGTAAAAGACCAGTAACATGTAAACATCAACAACTCTTTCTAGGAAATTGTTACACAAGTAACAATTTTGGACATATGGCTATAAATTGTAAACTAAGGACTACTATGGAGAAAGGAATTACATCACATACTTCTGTCTATAAGAAAAATATTACTAGAAACAATCTGAAAGGAATAAACTACAATTATTTTTCTCCTCTATAGAGTTATAGTACAGAATGCTACAAATGTGGTAATCGGGGACACATTGATAGAAAGTTCAAACTAGTAATTCCTATGGATGACGCCTCAAAATATCAATGCAAAGAAAAATGGATCGCTTAGAAAAATAAGGATGCTGTGGAATCTTCATTAGCTCTATGTGCTAGCAAAAAAACAAAATCTATGGAATATGGATAGTGGATGCTCAAAACACATGACAACTGACCCAATGAAGTTCCTAAGCCTAAAATGGAAGGAAAAAGGAAAAGTCACCTTTGGAGATAATCTATCCTCTAAAATAATCGGGAAGGGTACAATGGTTATTAAATAGAAGATGAAATCTGAAATTATTCTGCTTGCATAGAACCTAAAACCTAATCTTTTGAGTGTGAGCCAAATGTGTGATCAAGGACACATGTATATTTGATTCCAAGAAGTGTGAAATCAAAATAAAAGATTTAGGAAAACTTGTTGGAACTACTGTGAGAATTCCAAGCAATGTGTATATTCTAGAAAATGAAGAACAATGGTATATGAGACAAATTGATGAAAGTTTGTTATCGCATAGAAGGACGGGGCACCTGAACTGTGACAATCTTGTAAAACTTAGACATAAGGGATATGCGAGAAATATTCCAAACATTATAAAACCGCCAAATCATGTTTGTAGACACTATCTTCATGAGAAACAAATGATAACAAGCTTCAAAGTCAAAGAACATCCAAACTCTAACCCATTAGAAATAATTCATACTGATCTTTGTGGACCAACAAGGATGAAAATATTTCAAGGTGAATGTTACTTTATGTTATTAATCGATGATTATACAAGGATGAATTGGGTGACATTTTTTAAAGAAAAATGAGAAGCATTTATGAAATTTAAAGCATTCAAAGAACTTGTTGAGAATCAAGCAAATGACAAGATTAAATTTCTAAGATCAGATAATGGCAGAGAGTTCACCTCAAATGAATTCAATGTTTTTTGTGAAATTCATGGAATCAAGAGGCAGTTTTCAACAGCAAAAACTCCTCAGCAAAATGGAGTACTTGAAAGAAAGAGCGAGACGTTTCATGAAGAAACTAGAACTATGCTTAATGAATCAAAACTTCTTAATGGATATTGGAGAGAAGCGATATATACAGCTGTCTATATACAAAGCAGAGGACAACTCAGAGTGAATAGTGACAAGACTCCTTATGAGCTATGATTCGTAAGACCAGCTTTAGTTAAATATTTTAGAGTTTTTGGAAGTAAACATTACATAAAAAGAGAAGATGATAGTCTAGGAAAGTTTTATTATAGAATGGATTAAGGCATATTTCTTGGATATTCTTCCACAAAAGGGCATATAGATGTTATACTCTAAAGTCACACAATATTATAGAAAGTGAAAATTTAACAGTTGATGATACTAAGTCAAAAATACAAATCCAAGTAAGAGAGGATGTTGAAGAAACTGACGATGAAGAAATATATGACAAACAAAAAGACTAAAGTTCACAAGAGGAGGATGCTCTTGAAGAAGAAGAAGAAACAATAGAAAAAGAAGAATCACAGGAAAGTGGAGGTGAATACTCTCCCAGATCTAATACAAAATCTCCATGTAGGAGAATACAAAAAGATCATCCTGAGACACAAATCATAGGTGACAAAGATGTTGGAGTCGGTACAAGAAGGAAACTAATATTTAATGAACAACCTTACTATTAGTGGTGGAACCTAGGAACTTTGCAGAAGCTAGCAAAAATGATGATTGGATCAAAGCCATGAACGAAGAGTTGGATCAAATTGAGAAAAAACAAACTTGGGAACTAGTTCCAAGAGCTGCAAACAGGAATACTGTGGGAACCAAGTGGGTCTTCAAAAACAAGTTAAATGAAAATGGAAAAGAGATTAGAAACAAAGCAAGGTTAGTATGTAAAGGATATGCTCAAGTGGAAGGTATTGATTTTGAAGAAACCTTTGCACCTATAGCAATACTTGAAGCAATCATAATGTTCTTGGCATTTTCATGGTACAAAAACTGCAGAGTATATTAGATGGATGTAAAATATTCTTTTCTTAATGGAGAACTTGAAGAAGAAGTCTGTGTTGAGCAACCAGAAGGTTTTCTCTTATCAGAAAATTGAAATCATGTTTGCAAACTTAAGAAGGCACTCTATGGTCTTAAACAAACTCCATGAGCATGGTTCTCAAGACTTGACAATTACTTAAAGAAAAAACGATATATAAGGGAGGGCACTGACAGTAATCTGTACATAAAACTTGAAAACAAAAATATGATCATTATTGTAGTCTACGTAAACGATATCATATTTGGAAGTGATCTACAAATTCTAAATGCAAACTTTGCTTCAAAAATGAAGAAATAATTTGAGATGTCAATGTTAGGAGAACTAACATTATTTCTAGGATTACAACTATCTCAATTGGAAAAATGGACCTTCATCTCTCAAACAAAGTATATCAAAGAAATGTTGAAAAACTTCAAAATGGAAGAATCCAAACCTATTAGTACTCATATGGTCACGGGTTGTAAATTGAGAAAGGATGATGAATATTTAGAAGTAGATCATACTATGTATAGGTCAATGATTGGTATTCCATTATATGTAACAACTACAAGAACATATGTAACACAGGTTGTAAGTGCGATTGCTAGATTCCAATCAGCCCCAAAAGAAACACATGTGGTTGCAGCAAAGAGAATTTTTAGATATCTAAAAGGAATTGTGGATTATGGATTATGGTATCCAAAAAGTGATAAATTCACTCTAAAAGAATTTACTGATGCATATTGGGTAGGAAGTATTGATGACAGGAAATTCACTAGTGGAGCAACATTCTACCTTGGAGATTGTTTGGTGTCATGGATAAGCAAAAAGCATTCCTCCATTTCACTGTCTACAACAAAAGCTGATTATATTGTTGTTGCATCATGTTGTACCCAAGTCATATGGATGAAGCAGAAATTGGATGACTTACTTATAAAATATGAATACCCCATTATTATACACTGTGACAATACAAGTTCTATAAACATATCCAAAAATCCTATTATGCACTCTAAAACAAAACATATCTCGATCAAGTATAATTTTTTTAGAGCAAGTATCACAAAAAATGGTCAAATTGGAGTATATTGATATGAAGGAATAGATTGTTAATATATTCACTAAGCCACTGCCCAAAGAAGCATTTGAGAATCTTAGGCATAAGTTGGGAGTAATCTCCTTACAATAAAGAGAGGAAGAGGAAGAAAAAGCAGCATGTCAAGGGGACATATGTTGACAGGGGAGCTATCAAAAGAGAACCTTTGTCATCATTGTCAAAGAGGGAGAATGTTTTAATGCTTTAATGTTTCCATCAATGCCAAAGGGGGAGAATGTTGGAAAGAATTGTCATTGATGTCAAAATAGTTCAGTAATGACAAAGGAATAACCAAGGACATGATGGCAAGGAAAACACAATGTAAGGTAAAGGAATAACAAAGGAAGCAATGGCATGGCATGCATAATGATGTGGCATATGTGATGAGGATGGAAAGACACATGAGAGGATCCAACGAGGGGATCAAGTTAGGAGAAATTCGATTAATCTTGATTGTTCAATCCTCTGATTAATTAATGCAGAGCCATCAAGTTGCAGTCATCTTATTTAGCAGAGGTTAGATGGCTATGATCGTATCAATAAAATAGATCAACTGCGAAAAAGAATATGCAAAGTAAATGTGTGTGGAAGATAACATTCTGAAGCGCCAAAGTGAAGTTCCGTATTTGATAACTGATCAACAGACAAAGAGGATTATAAAAAGGGATCGATGGTTCACAGGAGTTGCAAAAAGAGATTTGCGGAATCCCATTTCAAAAAATTTGGGAGGCACATCCACAATCGGCAATCCGCAATGCGGGTGGAATCCGCAGTCTACAATGCAGAAGGAAGTCGCAATCAGCAATGTGGAAGGAATCCACAATTCACAATGCGGGAGGAAGCCGCAATCTGTAATCTGCAAATTGTGGAAGGAATAAGTTTCTGTTTGCGAAAAGGTTGTTGCAAAAAGATAATTGTGGAAGCGATTCTCAAGAAAAATTGAAATGGTTACTCGCAATATGCAATATGCAATTGCAGAAGGAAGAAGTTTCTAATTGCGGAAAGGTCATTGTGGAAAGATAATTGTGGAAGAAATTTTTGAGAAGAGTCAAAGAGCACATCTGCAATCCGCAAACCGCAATTGCGAAAGGAATGAGTTCCCACAAATTGCATAAAGATCATTGCAGAAAGACAATTGTGGGAGGTAATTCCGAAAAGACGATTGTGAAAAGATAAATGCATAAAAGTCAATGCGGAAAGGACATCGCGGAAAGGACGTTGCAGAAAGGAAACTGCAAAAGGTCGCGACTGATAAATTAAATCGAGTTAAAAATGACAAACAAAGAAGTAATTTCGAATTAGTTTATTTGTTTGTTAAGAGTCACAATGAAGATAGGTGACTGTTGAATGAAGAGATATGTTTGAGGGTATATAAACAATGGATTAAACCTTCAAATATGTGTCTATGTACATTCAATTAACAGATCGATTGAAGAAAAATAGTCAGAGATCAAATTATCATATAAGGGAGGTTGGGAGGCGCCAGGGTAGGCAACAGGCGTGCAAGGGGGTCGTAGTGTCCTTCCAGTGGTAGATGGTAAATAAGGTGTCATAGCATCCTTTCAGTAGTAGCTGATAAACTAGGGGGTCATATCCTCCTTCCAGTAGTTGCTGGTAAAGAGGGTGTAGTACCATAATTGTTTGTAGTAGGAGGCAAAAACTATTTGTAAAATATAAGTTTTGTAGTAATAGGAAATATTAGTGGTTTACCCAATTGCGATTTCACGATAAATTTGCGTTATTTGTGTTCTTGTTGATCATGTTTTTTAATGAATAAATTAAAAGTGGTTTAAATTGTTATAATTTATCAATACTAATTCACACCCCCCTCTCAGTATTGTCCAATATTCCAACAAGTGAATGGTGCCATAGAGGCGTTCAATAAGATTTTGGAAAATGCACTCACTAAGGTATCCGATACAAATCATGATGACTAGGATCTAAAAATACCTGCGAAATTATGGGCTTACATATCAACATGTAAAAGACTATCAGGGTAGACACCATTCAAATTGGTATATGGACAAGAAATGGTAATTCCAATGGAATATATCGTCCCTAGTCTATGCACAACAGTCGTAACAGGAATGTGCGACGGAAGAGAAATAGAGGAAAGACTGATGCAGTTAGTACACCTTGAGGAGGACCGCTTCATCACAGGATTTCATCAGCAAGTAGAAAAGGATCGACAGAAGGCATGGCATGATCTCCATGCCAATATGAATCATTTCTAGTGCAGAGATACGGTTCTCCTCTATGACAGAAAGTTTGTGAAGCACCTAGGTAAGTTCCAGATGCATTGGATAGGTCCCTACATCATACACTTCATTACCAATGGAGGTGTGGTACAGTTGTAGCAGTTAGACAGAGTGCGTCTTTCGAAACTAGTAAACAGGAGCCAGTTAAATTCCTATTGGGATAGCCAGGCATGGCGACAATGCTGACAGCCCAAAAAAATGAAGGGAAATCTATTGATAAAATAAAGAGTGATGAGAAAATTTAAACTATGATAAGGTTTGGAACTTGTCAATACTAGATGAGGTGCGAACTAGTCAAATCAGACAATAAATGAAGTAATTACACCACGCAGGCGATAGTGAAAGTTGGAAATATTTGCAATTAATGACCAAGGCACACCTTGGATTTGTAGAATCAATAGAGGATATGTTTAATCAATGAGGATTTAGTGATGATGGCATGAATCCCTCTCATGGAAGGCTCAGAGGCTATAAAATCATATCGATAGGCATGATTCGACCCATTTTGCGAGTCAAAAGGAAGGATCAAAGATAAGAGAGGATGAGTTAGAGCTAAGAGAAGTGTAGGCATGAAGAAAGGTATGGTAGAATCAACAACACAAAATATTTAAAGCACAAGCATGCAAGAAAATTTAATTGCGCGGGTGACAAACGTAGAAAAAATGCTGGAAATAGTGTTCGCATCAGGGCAACCGATTAGAAAGAAGAGGAGCATCAATTGTCTGATCACTCCGGACAAAAGAACCAAGACAATCTGAGGCTCAATGAGGGGGACCGCAATAAAGGGGGAATCATGTCCATTAGTTACAACAGAAGAGGAAATGATGGTAAGAGCAAAACCCTCAAGCCTAACGGTAGAAGACATCCTTGGGTGAATACCATAGAGAATGGAAGGGGCACTAGTTGTAAGGATTGGAAAATCCAACAAATATGCCATTAATATTCCCATGACGCCCAAAGGTGTCCATGTGATGATGAATATTCTGACATGGCTATAGAAGATCCAATTCAATTACCACGACATCCTAGCATTCCCGGAATGCACTAAGGACACTTATGAGGAAAGAGCACAAGGTGACCTAGGTCTGATCATCAGAGAACCCACGCAATGGGAATTGGGATTGCAACAGTATGGTTTGTCATTGATCATCTACATGTCGCATTTTGGACGATATTTAGATGTTAATGCTTGCATGAAACAATTATTGGCATGTTTCCATGACAGGTATTTGTGTCTAGGGCCAAAGGTCCCAATTATGGTCGATTTGATATCCCAAATCACCGGCCTACCCAATGCGGGTGTCGACCTGTTGTAGTACTTTCGACGAAAGGATAACGATAAGAAGCTGGTAGCGAAGCTATGAAACAAATGTGGCATAATAAATCATAAAAGGTTGTACATAATTGATACCATCAATGATTAGGAAGTGCGATTCACAGTAAAGTTGCTGACAATCAAGATAGTGCAGAAGAATCGCTTGAATCAATGCACATCGAGGGTTATTTCATCTATAGAATAGTTCAAAGCTAGCATACATATGAATTGGTCTATGTTCTTGGTGAACAAGTTGATGGAATACTTCGTATTGGAACAAGAGGTTGGAAATCCATTCACTTATTCTTGGTTGCTAATACTCATCGCGTTGGTCAGTTGGATGGAACTAACGCATTATCAAGGGATGAAGGTTTACGTTGTCAACATCTGTTGAGTCGCAAGATATAAAAATATTTGGGTGCTCAACGATACAGAGTGAAAAATGAACAACAATATATAGTTTGACCTATAATTAGATGCACTGTGAGAGGAAGCATTTAAGGTGTCATTTCTCACATACCAAGCCGCAAACAAGTATCGGAGGATTGCATGATTCGCGATGGGACACCATGCCATACATATTTAGGAACGGGAAGAACCAAAGAAGAAATGGCTTACAACACAATATAAGCTAACTGATGAAGAGTTGGACGCCATCATCGAAAAATGGACTCTAGAGTGGAAAGTTCCAGTAAGTGATGAAGATTTGTCGAACCCAGTAAATGAACCACTGAAAGATGTCCCACGAGAATAGAATGACCTGAAGGACTCAGAGGAAGAAGAAAACTCACAAGATGAATCCTATTCATCAACTTCGACCCAGATGGATTTAGAGAAACAACAACAACAAAAAAGGGACAAAGCACTGCTTTGAGCGAGGCGAGGGGAGAAGCACCGCAATACTCTCTGATGACCAGGTAAACAAAGTACTGGCCACAATCACTACGGTGTCCAATGAGAGTCAGGAAAAAGTGGCGCAACAATCAACATGATATTTCCACAGAGTCACATAGCTACTATAGAAACTTACGAATGTAGTTCTCGAGACGAGGATACCACAATAAATAGCACTGCAAAGGGAGGTTTAGGTCAACAATGACACAAGTGTGTGACTGGTATAGATCTTTCCACATGTGATCACTAAGGTGAATGAGGATACCAATGGTACGCTATGAGGACATGAATTAGTTGGCCTCGACCTAATCTTTCTTCTGATGAATACACTGACAAGACTTTAAATCACATCCAGCAAAGAAATCAGAGACCGTGAAGCAACAGTCCACGATCATCTAGTCTGGTCCAAGCAACAGGAAGACAATGCTGAAGAGGAACTTCAGCGACTAAAAGTGGAAAAGGAGGAAATCATAAATGAAAATACCAAGGAATTTGAGGATAGGCAGATAGTGGAGAGGGAAGTCTCCATGGAGTTTGAAGAGGTACCAGAAGTCAGTCTAGAGATGTTTGGGGAGGAAAAATTATTTTGACTAGGGAAAGTTGTCGCAAACCTACTGAAGGAAAATGAGGAGTTACAGGCTAGAGCGGTACCTGACACACTGCTAGAGTAGCTAGCAGGAAGGAGAAGCACAATATAATATGTTTCAACAAATATTGCAGAGTTGGATAAGGTAGTGCAGATGATTGCGGAGGAAATAATGCAATTTTGGGGCAGCTTAGTACAAGACGAATAGTTGCACCAGCTGGACGTGAAACTCATTGAGGCAGAAGTGCAATTGACATCGCTGAGGTAATCACTCAAAATGATTCCCCCACTTAAGTAAGTGACCAAGTAGTTGAGCTAAAAGAGCTGCAGCAGTGTGTTAACAGGCATGTAAAAGACACCATTGGAGGACAACACACTTGGATGAACTGTTGGGTACAACAGAGAAATTGGCACTCAAGGCCATGAATGAAATCACAAAGACCAACGAAGAGCTGACCAAAGTGTAGAATATAAGTGAAGAACATTTGGTAGAACAAGAAGTGGATGAGTGCGCAACAGTCAGGGAAAAGGTCAGGGAAGTTGTTGAACAAGTCTGAGTAGAATATGACGACTTCAAGGACAAATTGAACAAACTCATTTTTTCCAATTGAAGTGGATTGAGGATGAGCCACAAGTTTGTGTTGGGGGCCTGTTGGAAAGGGGATGGAGTGCACAAAGTGCACTACCACCACTGATAGGAAGGATGGTGATAAAGGTAAAATTCAACCGCGTCGGAGGAAGAAACCGAAAAAATAGGATATTTTGGTTGAGTTAATTAGAGATTGGTCATGTGGACCATTTTTGTAATGGCCTAGTGAGCCTATAAGTAGAGTTAGGATTGTAAATATTTAAGCATATTGGGATTATCTGTAGGCATCTAGAGACATCTTTAGAAGGAATCTTTTGAGATCTTTTGGCTTAGAATCATTCGACTGAGAAATATTTTGTCTTTTGCCATTCGTTTCTATATTGATGTTATGAAGACATTATCTTGTGAAGTAAATTAGACCGGATTTTGATCTCTGTGTTGTAATTTCTGGTCTCTGCAAAATGCATTGTGATATGTTCTTAATGTGAGCTATGTATCGATAAGCTCTTTGTTGCATTATTGGGTTAAATATGTGATGAATCGAATAAATTGTTGTTGTTTTTATATTTTCTCGTTAACTATGAATGATGTGAAGTATCACAGTACTCCTCGATTTAATGTATGTTGATGTGTTTTTCGATCTAAATCTGAGTTAATATGATTGCAAATAATGATGATAAGTAGATCAGGTTAATAGTATGGTTATGAACCTGGATTTCTGGGTGATGTGGTGATTGGGTACAATATAGTGGGAAGTCCTTCCTACTATGGAAACTTGGTTCCTGCATCCCTCCCTCGGACATCTCGGGTGAGACTGCACCTGCTCCACAGGTGTTTCTGGGAAGGGTAATTCCTTTTTGAGCCTTTGTTTAGTGAGTTTGTGTCAGTAGTTGTCGACAATAGTGTGAAGTGAACCCTTGTCGACAAATGGGTGTCAACAACTATCATTTGTATGCGTTGGGGTTTGATGCTTTAATTTTGGAAAGTCTAACCATGTACATATTGCATTGAAAAATTATTTGATTTAAGTGAAGTCAAATGGAAAGAATGAATGTTGAGGGGTCGCAAGTGTAGAGAGAAAATTTCTATCATGTAACAAAAATTTCCTACAACTGTTAAAATTTGTGTAGACTCAATCCAGGAAGTAAACAAATTCAATCTTCGTTTGATCCAGTTTCAAATTGTGAAATGATCTATGTGTTTAGAAAGTTGTAAATGAGATATGGTTGCAGATATTTATGGATTTAAATTCATATTCTAAAGCAGAGTTACAAGATCATTAAAATAGTGTAGGAAGATGAAGTTACATGAAAGAAAAAAAATTACTTTCACCTTGTTGGGCCTAGGGACAGTATGATATAATTCATGTAGAATTATGCGTAAGTATGGAGAAAAGCTAAAGGAGGAGGAGGAGGAGCTACGACTGAGGAAGCAACATAAAGGAAAGAAGATAAAGGAAATTGCGACAAAGGAAGTGAAAGAGAGGAAGAAGAATAGGATAAGGTATCGGAAGAAGAAGATGCGCCAGATAAGGAAGCCACGACAGAAGGATAGAGTGGGACACGGGAAGGTAAGACATAATATCAGTAGCAGAAGGCGTGTAAGTAGCATAACAGCTGGAAAATGATAGTAAAACATAATGCTGAGAAAGTGACAAGCCTTAACAATTGTGGGTACAAGCTCAATTGGATCCAGCAGAAACCACATGCATGAAGGAATCTTTGTAAGTCAAGTTGTTAATGCCTCTTGTTAGGTGTTTCTAGAATAAGAAAGACAACATGTTGGCTGGATATAGAAATTTGACTGAGAAAGCGACAAGGATGGAGTCTGTAATGAGTTGGTATTGACTCTGTATTGAGTCTATATCGAGTTGGTATTGATTCTTTATCAAGTATGTATGGAGTATGTATTGAGTCTATAATAAGGCTATAAAAGAAGGAATCCAAGCTGTGTGCGGGTTAGAAATTCTCCCTACTGTCAGTATTTACAGTTAGCTCTGAATTGTAGACTCTCACTGGTTGAAAAGCACGAGCTCCTCGTTGGTGGCTTTGTATTGTTTAGTGCATCAAAGTAAAGTATATGCAGATGAGTGCATAGAAGAGTAGGAAAGGTTGATTCGATCCAGGCTGTGTGTAGATCACTAGTAGAGTAAAGTAGGAAGATAATAGGGAGAAGATCAGAGAGCATGAGAGAGAGGAAGTATGTAAAGGTAGAGAATAATATCTTAAGCAGTGTCTGTAGCTTAGTACACAGACAAAAGGGTCATCTATTTCCTCATGCCATATGAATAGCACCTTGTGGTTTTTTCTTGGATGGGTTTCCACGTTATATTCTGTGTATATGTGTGAATGTTGAATGTGTCTAAGATATATGTATAAGTGTTGTATTGAATGAATGACTATAGGTTTGATTATAAATGAATATATGTATGATGGCCACATTGTATTAACTATATATGATTATGCTACATGTTTGTTGTTTATTTAATGAGTTTCATAAGAGAGCTAGGGTACATCCTAACTGTTGAAGCAAAGAGAACACAAATAATCCACCCTCGGACTTCATTGAGAGCCTTGGCGCAGAGACAAGGTACTAAACATCCTCCCACCCAACTGAAGAAACATGGTTTTGGTAGTTAACCATCCTCAAGAGAGATATTTTGAGTGAGACAACATCTGCGTCGTAGGTGTTGCCGACTGAGCTCTGTGCTTATAAGCAGAAGGGACTAAACTTGGGTCGGGATCCCTAGAAGAGGGACAGAAAAGCCAATAAATGGTTCGATTGTTAGGACCTTGAATCTTCATGGTGAGGGATAGGTTATGGAAACCAACGAAATTGGATATCCAAGATTGGGTGGAATCCAAAGAGTTATAATTCACACGAAAAGAAAGTGAAGGATATTGGTGGACCCCAACATAGTGGTTGGTCTGATACATTGACACAGACATTCACGATATTTTTTTTCTCAATTTTCCATTGTGTTGTGTGAATGGTTATCTAAAATAGCGACCCAACAAAGAAATTTTCAAGGCGGAGCACCAAGGGAGTGGACTCCCTAGTTAATTGACCAACTGGAAGAAGTAAGAAACCTTGTATCGAGGGTTGTATATTTTTGGATAGACATTATCCTAGAGGGATATACTACTAATTTTTTTGTTGCCACAATAACCTCATACAGTGAGGCAAAGCGAAAAACATTTCAAGACCCACGCAATAGATACATGTCATCTTTAAAGACGTGGATAAAAATGATTTTATGCAAAAAAGTTATTATGTGAATGTAACAACACTTTATAGAAATAGAGTGGCTATGTCTCAACATAACCCTTGTTAATAGTTATTGGAGCAATAATCTACCTTAGTACCTTAATGATCTACCTAGGATACATAATCATTTGCCTTGTGCTTATGTTCTATGGTCTAACTTAGGTTATACTGATCAATACTGGTCAAATAGGTGATTCTAGATCATTAATGATAATTGAGGTTCTCTAGTTTAATCATTTTGACATTTTAGATTGTTTTATTAATTTAAAACCACTTCCATCTTTGACTAGGGGCGCTAGTGTGTGAATGTGGTTATTTTTTGGTCTCCCTGGTATTTTATTTGGCTCCTAGGGACTCTCCCACTCACCCATGTGCTCTAGTATGCTTTTCTTCCCTCATTTATGAACCATACATGCTTCTTACCTATTCACACATGGTTTTGTGACTGTTTGGTTAGGTTTGGGAGCCTATTGGTCAACCGAGGGGGGTTTAGGGGTCAAATACTAACCTGACACTTGTATGCATTCACATGGGATCCAAGGGCTCACAAATTTTCCCCAATGTATTATAAATATGTACTATAAAATCTACAGTATGTACTATAATAATATGATCAGTTATTAGCACCATTCACATGTGTTATTCCGGTTATTTTCAGTCTCTTTTGTTGTTCTCTTGCATATTTTGTCAAACAATTTGAGTGTGAATATTTATCTAGCTCCTAGATATCACTGAGAAACAATTTTCACATGGTATCATATCTATTTTTATCTACAAACAAATCTATAAAGGTTTGAGTTGTTGTTTAGGGCATATTTCCAGAAAGTCTGAGTGTTTGCATTGCAGGTTTTACAGTGTTTTTGTCACATGTTGTGCAAGAAGAATGGAGAAAACTTGAGCATTGATTACTCCATTCAATTATTTTAAATGGAAGGCCGATATCATCATCCAGTTGAGGTCCAAGGGCCTCTACAGGGTCACCATGGGGATTGAACTCGAGCCAAATTCTAATGTGGAGAAAGTTAAGTATTTTAATAGACTTGATGAAGCATTAGGTATGCTCTGTCTTAGCACTTTGAGGGATATCCTCTTTCATTTTAAATTATTGGAACCCCCAATGAATTTTGGCTCAATATTGAGTCACTATTTGGGAATACAGATGAAATCAGAGGCCATAAGCTTGAGAACGAGCTAATCTCCTTGAGCCCAACTCACTATGAGGCCATTGAAGACTTATTTACCAATTTTAAAGTGCTACTACTTTAGCTGAAATAGTGTGGCATAGAGAATAAATAATATCATCTTATCTTATCCATCCTTTATAAGTTAGGGCCTGAGTATTCTGTGTATGTTTTGACATTCCACTCAAGCAAGCTTACAACTAGAAATTGGAAGATGCTTGCACTAGAATATTTCATGGAGTCTTTGACACATGAGCAGGACAAGCTCATACAAATGGGTACCATAAAATACAAAGAACAATCCCTTGATTCTGGTGTACCAAATCAATCCAAAGGCAAGAGGAAATATTTGAAGCAAAAAGAGAAAGAGAAGAAGTAGTCAAGTTCAGAAAGCTCTAGCTCTACTGATGGGAGTTCGAGATCCAGGAGGCGAAACAAGAGAGAGAGACCCACATGTGGTTATTGTAGAGGTTCACATATTTAAATATATTTATTTATAAAAAACATGGACATCATGACCAAACTCCTTGAGGAGAATCATATTGATCTTCCATATTTTGCAAGAGGATGGGAGCACAAGCAAGGACGTGGTAAGCCTGAGCATGCATTGAGTGCATGGGTAAAAAATATTTCTGATATCTCTATTTATGATGGCTCTGTTTCTTATTTACCTTCTGATATATCAGAATCTGAAGCCTCCATCCCTTCCTTGGAACAAACTCCAGTCAGTTCACCAAAGCTTCCTCCCAAAACTAGACATTTTTTGCTAGTTTCCAATATGTCTTATGAAAGTTCTTTCCCAATCCAATAAGATATTTCCCATTATGTTTATGAAGGATATATACAGGATGATATACAGCCTATTACATTCATTGACTCATTTCCTCAACCATTTCCTGACCATAATACCCAACAACCCTCAAGTTCACTAGTTGGAGATTCCAAAATTTGCCTAGTTTCCAATGGTATGTGTCTTGTATATGTCAATTTTATGTCTTGTATGTATTTAATTGGTTGAAAATAAATATCATTGGTCTTCATGGGACTATTGTTCCATATTTCCAGACTTTCTTTTACCACCCATGGTTCAAATGTCAAGTCTCCATACCCTCCAGTTTTGCTCAATTGCAATTGTGATCTAGTTGCTCACTCTTGTCTCTCTATGGACCCATTAGCTAATGGAGACACCATAACTCTGATATTTTCTTCTATATATGAAATATATTATGATATTTCATAGCCTCATGAGCTTTGTTATAGATTTATGAAGGTGCTTCATCAAATTGGGAAGAAGATTCATGGTTTTATTGATGATATGGTGGCTACACATGATGCAAATTTTGTTGAATCTTTTGATGTTATTTGGTAAAGAGTTTTCAGAGATATATTTTCCATGGTTGATTATGATATTATATCAGACTATTCTTGAATAATAATACATTCTTATGATTCCCCTCCATCATCAAATGATTACCATCAAAGGTCCTCTCCACATGATCTTTGTTTACAGCACTTAGATGCATTGATACATGATCTTGGCATCCACAACATCTTCACCAAGCCCATAACCAAAAAGTTGTTCTTTTAGCTCATTCAAGTGAAGAATAGGACATGTTGAAGACCTTTTTGTTCATCTCTGTCATATCCATTTTTTGAGGGGAGTTTTTGTCCCATGAGGTTTTCCTCCTTACCTCGGTTATATGGATTAATAAAATTTTGTTGTAAAAGGTGACTTGTGCCTTAGTTGCCAAGGCCTTAATAAATCATGTTGAATAAGTTGTACTAAGTTATGATTAAAGGGGAGTGTTGAAGAAATAATCTACTTTAGTACCTTAATTATCTGCCTAGGAGACATAATCATTTTCCTTATGCTTATGTTCTATGGTCTAACTTAGGTTATACAGATCAATATTGGTCAAATAGGTGATTCTAGCTCATTAATGACAGTTGTAGTGCTCTAGTTTAGTCATTCTGACATGTTAGACTACTGCATGAATTGAAAACCACTTCCATCTTTGACTAGGGTTGCTAGTGTGTGAATGTGGTTATGGTAATTTATTTAGCTCCTAGGGACTCTCCCACACACCCATGTGGTTACCCATGCTTAACTTCCCTCATTTATGAACCAGAAATGATTCTTACCTATTCACACATGTTCACACATGGTTTCGTTACTGTTTGGTTAGGTTTGGGAGCTTATTGGTCAACCTGGGGGGGTTTAGGGGTCAAATCCTAGCCTGACACTTGTATGCATTCACATGGGCTACAAGGGATCACAAATTTTCCCTAATGTATTGTAAATATGTATTATAACATCTATAAGATGTACTATAATAATATGATCAATTATTAGCACCATTCACATGTGTTATTCTAGCTATTTTTAGTCTCTTTCATTGTTCTCTTGCATATTTTGTCAAACAATTTGAGTGTGAGTATTTCTCTAGCTCCTAGATCTCACTGAGAATAAATTCTCACAACCCTAAAGTGAGATGTTCCTAGGAGATAGTGGAACTGAACTAGAGTCAGGATTTTTAAGAGGCGGAAGAAAATTCAGATATGGAAAACAAAGAAAAAATATGTTAGGAAGAGGGAGTCGCAGCACCGATAGAGAAGAAGAAGGATACAAGCTTGTGTCATACTTGGACGAAGGGTATTGTGACAAAGAATAGGAATGTCAATCAATATCTGAAGGAGACAAAGAGTTAGAAGAGTTGACTAAAGCCCCAGAATGAGAACATGGTTACAACTCGCCTACAACACCACATACGTCGCAAGAGGTAAGATTGAGAGACTTATCTCCAAGTACTTCTATAAATATGAGTAATACTAATGCTTTAAATAGTGTACAAGGAAGTCCGAATAGCCAAAAAAAATCTGAATATACCAGCAGCAAATACAATGGTTGGAGCTGACATTAAGTTACCAATATTCAATGGAAATGGGTTGGAAGACCCATAACAACATTGGTTCCTTTATGAAGCTGTGTGGACTATGAGATAGATCCAAGATGAGAATATCAAGAAAGCACAAATGATCACGGCTCTGCGAGGTCATGTGCTTGACTGGTATATGAAATTTTCCATAGTACCAGTATGAGTTTTCTCGAAAACACTCAACGAGATTTAAGTGGGTATGATAGATGAGTTCAGAAAGCCAAAATTCGAATCACAGTGCACCACTAAAATCAAAGAGATTAAGCAGTTACCGATAGAATATGTTTGGGACTTGGACCAAAGATTTAAGACATTGATGGCCAAAGTGAGCTTCCAAATGTTGAATGTACAATGCAATGATTGGTTAAGTGTTGCCTTGTTACCACATATCCAATCCGTGTTGATGCAACAGAAGATTGTGTCGCATATAGAGGCTCTAGAAATAGCAATCAAGTTAGAAGCCTCATTAGTTGGAGATACTGGCTCAGGAATGATGCAAATTCAATCACAGTTGGCCAACCATATGGTGTATTTCCAAGACATTAAGAGAGGGAAGGAAGTTCAGGAAGAACTGTAGTGTACAAGATGCAGAACAAACGAACACCATAAAGACAATTGCTCGACGCTCATGAACTATGTCGTAGAAGGAGCGTCGAATCCGTTAAACACCCAAGGAATGCCTTGGTGTAGGATATGCCAGACTAGGGGCCATATTTCTATACTTACAGAAGATTGTAATCACACCAGCTAGTCTATATTGTAAATTTTGTAAATCAGTGGGTCATGATGAAAAGGATTGCATATCATTTCAGCTATTGCAAGAAAAGATGATGGATACCTACTTAATGAAAAATGATGAGCAGATACAAGATGAATGAGCGCAGCCTCAATATCATCCTACTCAATATCAACAACCGCAATACCCTTAGCCGCAATACCAACATAATCAGTATCCTCAAAAACAACAATACCCTCCACAAAGGGGGGTGGAAACTTTAGAAGTCGAGGACAACAACAAGGAGGAGGATTTGGCTGGGGAAGAGGCCAAGTCATATTGTATAATTACGAGCATCCAAGAAATTTTTCCCGAGATTGCCAAAGTCCTGTGAAAACTTGTACATATTGTAAAGCATTTGATCACACTATTGAACAATGTCCACAATTAATTGTGAAATGGCTGGCTAGAATTGTCATAAATCCCAACCCGGTGCAGAATCAAAATCCAAATCCCAATCAGAACATTCAGACGATCTCTACGGAACCAAGAGAACCTCACATTGTTATACTCATGAGAGGAGGTGTTGTGATAGGTGCATACCATAATACACAACAAGGACAACCGTAGGTGAGACCCGCGGCACAAAAGAAAGATCTTTTAGATGTCCACAAAGATAAAGAAGTATTTTTTGAGGTGCAACCAGAATTTATTGAAGCTAATCAACCGTCAACATTTGGACAAGTCAAGACCATGCCTAAACGATTTGAACAACTAATCAGGAATCCACCAATGAAAAAGGTTAGTCATCTTAAATATTTTTTCAAAAGTTGTTTAGCACTAATCAATGATAAAGATGTTGTCATAGAACTGACAACACTAATAGAAGAAACCCCAGATGACTCGTGTCCTGAAAAACAATTAATCATATTGGGAAAAGACTGAAGACTGGTCAAGAATTGCGAATGACTACGGATATAGGAGACTATGATATGGATTATATCATATTAGATTTGGGATTGGATGTTAACATACTGAAAAGACAAACATGGGAGAGCATGAATAATTCATGACTGGATTGGTCTCCCGTTCAACTAAAGCTTACGAACCATTTGAAGGTTCTATCAATTGGTAGACTAACTCAAGTTCCTGTAGAAGTTGAAGGCTTAAGAAAATATGCCGACTTCGAAGTTATTGATATTTTTGATGACACAAATCCATATACTACACTATCGAGAATTGATTGGAAAACAAAAAACCAAACCATTATAAACTTCAAGAAAAGGATCTTATCATTTGAAGATTCTGAAATAAGGGTGGTTGCCCCAATTGATCCAATCGAAGGACAAAGATATGTCGAGCCCATACATAATGAAGATGTTGCAGCTGCAACTATTTTTCCCAAATTTCTTAAATTTTGGGCCCCTCCTCATGATTTTGCATTTGTTTTAATCGTTGGATCCTTTGAGTTTTGGCCGGTTTTAATTTTGAATGATTTTGCAGACTGATTTTCAGCTATTTTCAAGTATCGCCTATATTTGGATTTTGTGATTGATCGCAGATGTGTGTTTGTTTTACTAAATGATGATGTCGGATCTTCGAGTCCGCGGTTTCGGAAATAGAATTATTTTTTAACCTCTGCTGATTTTATTTTTAAAATCTCTTAAACACCTTAGTTTTCTGTTAAATCGGTTGTTTTTTGTCCTTTTCCCCGCCGTTGTTGCGGCTCCCAAAGCAGTTTAGCACCCGAAGTCCAAATTGTTTCGAATGCCGATTCGTTTGCCTATTTATCATCGGACCCGAGGCTGTTTCTCTTCCGCCGTTGCAGATGGGGAAGCCGTTTGTCTTCCGATGTTCAAACCTGGTCGACTTCCGATCCAAAGTTTTTTTCGCCCGCGTCGCGTGTCTTCAGCTGTCTCTCTTTCGCCGTTGCGGCTCTTAAAGTCCTTTAGCTACCGAAGTATGAAGCCATTTGACTTCCAATTGAGTTTCCTCCCACTGCCGCTTGCCCGCCATCTTTACCCCTCCGTCGTTGCGGCCGGGAAAGTCTTTCCGCTTCCGATGTCTAAACCATCCGACTTTGATTTTTAAAGTTTCCCGCCCTCCCGTCGCATGCCTGGAGCCTTTAATTTTCCGCCGTTGCAGACGAAAAAATCCGTTTGGCTTTCGATGCTGGTTTCCTCCCTTCTTCCACCATTGGTATTGCTATCACAAGACTGTAGGAGGACAAGGTAGTATGGTTGGCACTTGTAGAATGACGGTGGTGCACCGGGTCGTTTTTCTTGTGGATTAGCTGTTCAATTTTAATGTTTAAAATGCCAATCCTATGAATGATGCATTTTGGTTTATTTCCAGGTGGACTCAAGGGATTGGTCAGACTACCAAGATATGAAGGTGTTGCTGGCCATTGTAGCTCAGGTCGAACTGTGGTCAGAAGGTGACGAAGGCAACGGCCCAAAAGAACTATCAGTTGTGAAATAGTTCATGGATGCATAATAGACAACATAGGGGAATATGAAGCATTGAGGAACTGAAGGGTCAGAAATTTGGGAAGCAGCCCAAGCAGTCTGTAGCGGTAGTTTAAATATTTGAAAGAAGGGCTTAGAAAAGGACTTTTTCCCTCGAAAATTTGTAAACCATTTTGACTTGTAAGAGGAACTACTTCGTTTTACAATCAAAAGCTGCAATTTTTTTGCCTGCTAGAGAAAGCAAAATTTGGAATGTATCAACGTGATTAAATGAACAATGTTGAAGGGGAACTATTTCATTTTCAGTTGTGTTTCATTAACTGTGAGAGTGTTTGATTTCCTGAACCTATGTTCTTGTTGAATGTTCTTCAGTATATTTTGTGATGTTTTCCACTGTGAGTAATAAGTGTTGTTCATAAAACGATTGGCTATCTGGTTGTTTAAATATCTGTAATTGTTCATGTGTTTTGAAAGAAGTATCAGCTACCTGTAAATTTTCATAACGCATGTGCAAAATGTATTACTCACCAATAAATGATAATTCTGCTCCCTAGGGATAGTTTAGGTAGTTAGTTTATTTTCTTGTTGTATGTGATTTGGATGCTTGTGGGCCTTAAGATGAGAGGTAAAAACCTACGCATCACATTGTGACTGATCCATGCATCTTATCATCCTGCATGTTAATTAGGCACTTGTATTTCATAATTTAAGTCAAAATACAAAAACTCGGTGGACCGGGCCGCAACCGGTAAAGCCTTTGTTTTGTTACTTGACCTACGGTAGCCGGACCGTAAACCAGACATATTCCCTATACCAAATAGTCAATGGGCTAGTTGGGAACGTTGATTGGGGATAATCCCTTACTGTTGCTTCCTACGATACTCAGGGCCTCAACAATTTTGGCGCTAGAAGGAGGGCCACCAGTGTATGGCTGGCTGAGGAAACCCATTTTCCCAAGAATATTCCACCGGTAACAGTTCTGAAAGCAGTGGGTTTCATAATCCAATTCCGGAAGAAAGAGAACATCTATATTCTATTGGCAATGAAATTGTTAATGATCTGAGAAGACACACCAGGGCATATGTAAAGAATATTGGAGGATTGCCAATCATCCCTGAATTTCCCAGAAGAGAGTATAAAAAGAAAGATCGTCCTGAAGCGGAAGGCTTAGTGTTGGTTGGAGACCGGGAAGAACTTGTAGAGACAGCCTTACAGGAAGTTGTGCTACCTTTGAATCAAGAAGGCCCAGGAACCCCTCACAGTTCCCCTACTCACACTCCCATTGGTTCACCTCCTCACTCTCCACCCAGACTCATGGCTGGCGTAAACGCAAACCAACCACCTAACCCACCAAATCCATGACCTGCATGGAGATCCAGATCACCATTAAACCTGACACCTCCATTACACGACCTACCCCAAGCCTTTGACAAGATGTTTCCCAAATTCGAACCAATTGAGAAAATACTAGTAGATGATCATCTGCAAAGTTTCTACTTGGAAATTGAAGGATTGAGGGCTGGAGAGCATGAAGATGTAGTCTGCAGACTGTTTCCACATACCCTTAAAGGAGCTGCAGCGTCATGGTACTTTGGGTTTCCTGCTAACTCTATCCCTGATTGGGATACTTTCGAGAGAATTTTTAGAAGTAAGTATGCAACTCAGAAAACTCATGCAGCTCTCATGAAAGGGTTGTGCACGTCGAAGAAAGAAAGAAAGGAAAAGGTGCACAACTTCACACAAAGGTTTGCAGCCTATCTCAAGAATTTCTCTGAAACGGATAGACCTTCAGACAAAGTTCTGATTGAATATTATACTTTAGCTTTAGGCCCTGATTTGGCCATGTTTGCCAAAGGCAGGGCCAAGCCTACTTTGATGGAGACCTATGAAGAGGCTGAAGTAGTGGAAGCTGAAAGAGAAAGTATTGAAGACTATCCAGAGTAGTCAGGAGAAAAAGGTGCAGGCAGGAAAGCCTTATTGTTTACTAAACCTAAGGAAGAAAAATCACCAGATTTGGAAAATATGGCCAAAATGATGCAAAAGTTGTCCAACAAAATCATAGACTTGGAGAAAGAGAAGGAAGCACCAAAGTTTTATAAGCCATATTATAAGAAAAGAGAGGACAACAATCAATCTCAACCTCCTCCGCACAATACAGCATCCATGAATTTAACAGAGATAGGGATGGAGAATTTTTGCACTTTCCACCAACAACCCCACTCTGAAAAGAATTGTCCGCAATGGATAAATTCAATGACATTGGTCATGAACCAGATGTTGGATTCTAGATTAATAGAAGAAGAAGATGAAGAAAGAAAAGAGAATTTTGCTTCTACTTCTACGAAAGAACAGGAAGAAGAAACCATGGCTTTATGGAATTCTATCTCATTATTTGATGCTGAAGAGGAAAAGACTCAGGGGTACAAGGACATTATGGAAACCAACGTAGCCACAAGGAGCCAAGGGATGGTCAAGGAAGACAATCTTATACTCCCAAAGATTAAGAGGCTGCAGAGGAATGTTAAGAAGAAATTTCAAAATAAATCCTTGGCTGATAAGATTCCAGAATTCGCCATTACCAGCCAAGATCCTAGGCAGAATGAGGCGCGGGCCAAGCCAAGAGAATAAAATGCTGATAAACCCCATCCCATTGAGCAGCTGATGGATTATGACATAGTGGAGGATTTAAAAAGGGTAAAAGCAAATGTGCCACTATTCGAAATGTGTAAAGTGCCGCAGCAAAAAGAGAGACTGTTGAAAGCACTTAAAGCATTAGATGAGAAGCTGCCTATCGATAATCAACCTCAGGAAGAAGAAGAAATTGGAGAAAACAGCATTGGAGGTAAGTCTAAAAGCAAAAATCCACTGTTCCTCCTCACCTTTGAAATTTTCAATCATAACGTGCACAATTGTCTGGTAGACTCACGGGCATCAGTTAATGTCATGCCCATATCAGTATGTAAGAATATAAATGGGCAGCCTAAGCCATCCACGTGGAGGGTGGTTCAATTGGATAGGACAGATGTTAAGGTAATTGGTGAGATGGAAGATGTCCTAGTCTGTTTGGCATCCAATGACAAAGTTTACCAAGTTATTAACATCGTGGTGGCTGATATACCAGACGCTTACGGTCTTGTCCTGAGCAAAGATTGGTCAGCCAAATTAAATGGATATTTCACCTCAGATTGGTCCCATCTTTGGTTGCCATACAAAGGGATTCCAAACCAGATTAAGATTCTAAGAGAGCCTCACATGAAGTACAATGTTACTCAGCTAGAGGAGAAGAATGTACCAGTGGATTCTGTACTAGGAAACTATTTTATCGAGTTGGAACCAGGTAATTATCAAGCGGAAGAAGCCAATAACACATCAGAAACTCAACCTAATCTCCTTCGATTCTCACAGGCTGATGAGATTGAATGTAATATAGTAAGCTTAGCAGTAGGATTAGATTCACCTTCAGTAGTTAGTGATTTTTGGATTTTGTTTTTTGATGGCTCTAAGACATTAGAAGGCTCAGAGGCTGGCTGTGTCCTGATCGACCCACAAAAGAATAAACATTTCCTTTCATGTAGATTAGAGTTTGAGTGTACTAATAATACAGCTAAGTACGAAGCACTGGTGCAGGGACTAAAGAAGGCAATTGAATTAAAGGTAAGTAATTTAAAAGTTTTTGGAGATTCTGAAATTATTGTGAAACAAATCCGGAATCAGATACATTGTGTTTCCCTTCACTTAAAGGCTTACCAGAATGAGGTATGGGATTTACTTAAATATTTTAATGCATTCAACATTATTTCAATTCCAAGAATTAAAAACGCAGTTGCTGATCTATTGGCCACATCCACCGCTAGACTCGTACCCACTAATAATCGGTGTTTTGTCGAATTGCTTTTCAGGCCCTTAGTACCAGATATGATCACCAACTTGCGGGTGTTCGACGATGATCAGCAAATCATAGAATGTTTGACAAATGACGAGGTGTTTAAAGGAGCGATCATAGACGATGAAGAGCACCAAGCCGAGATGAAATATGACAATTTCATTCCTAAAGGTGTCAAAACATTAGAAAAAATGTTCGATTTAAATGAAAAGTTCAGAAGACCAGCCAACGTGAAGACCCACATCTCATCTCTACAGTTCAAGCTGATAAATTAGGGACTGAGACGAATCCAAAATTTGTGAATCTCGGCAAGTGTTGTTCACCAGCAGAAAGAGACAAATTCATCAGTCTATTTAAACAATATAAAGATGTTTTCGCATGCACGTACGAAGATTTGAAAACATATGACACCAACATCATCAAGCATGTCATCCCCATTAAAGCCGGCGTCAAGCCCTATCAGCAGCCTTTGAGAAAAATGCACCCAAAGCTGGAACCACTGATTCAGAGTGAAGTGAAGAAATTATTGGATGCTAGAATCATTTTTAAAGTGAGACACTCTGAGTGGGTGTCAAATCTAGTACCAGTTAGAAAAAAATCTGGAGAGATCAGATTATGCGTGGATTTCAGAAATATGAACCGAGCTTCTGATAAAGATAATTACCCGGTGCCACCCATGGAGCAATTGCTCCAAATGGTCTCAGGTTCTGAACTGTTTTCGTTATTGGATGGTTTCTCTGGCTACAATCAAGTATTAGTAGCCGAGGAGGACAGGTTGAAGACAATGTTCAGGACCAAATGGGGAACCTTTGCCTACAGAAGGATGCCTTTTGGGCTTATAAATGCGGGAGAAACATTTCAGAGAGCTATGGACATAGCTTTCCGTGGATTGATCGGCTGCAGCGTTGTAGTGTACCTTGACGATATTACAATATTCTTGAAAAAAAGAGGAGAGCACGCATTTCACTTAAGGCATGTTTTTGAACACTGTCGGAAGTACGGTATCTCACTCAATCCTAAGAAATGTGTGTTCGCTGTCACAGAAGGTAAGTTACTGGGTTACATGGTGTCAAAGCAAGGGATCTCCATTGATCCAGAAAGAATTAAGGCTATTGAACAAATCCCCTTGCCACACAATAAAAAAGGGATGCAATCATTCATGGGAACCATAAATTTCATACGAAGATTTGTCCCTGACTTCGCTTAGACCGTCAAACCGCTGCAGCAGATGGTGAAGCAAAATGCAAAATTCAAATGGACCGAGATTGAAAAGAATGATTTCAGCAAAATCAAGAATGTTGTCGCACATGCACCTTCCCTGAAAAGCCCAGATTTTGATAAAGACTTTATTCTGTATACATTTGCATCCGATGATTCACTGGAAGC
Organism: Pseudotsuga menziesii; assembly: GCA_001517045.1. Lineage (NCBI taxonomy): Eukaryota > Viridiplantae > Streptophyta > Pinopsida > Pinales > Pinaceae > Pseudotsuga > Pseudotsuga menziesii. Next base: position 123,240 of record LPNX010536226.1, read on the forward strand.
CGTGCTCACCCAAAAGGAAGAAGGGGGGAATGAATTCCCAATCTCCTTTATGAGTACTGGTCTACAAGGGGCTGAATTGAACTACCCAACCATTGATAAGCAAGCTTATGCAATGTTTAAGGTAGTAAAGCAATTCAGGCCTTATATATTAAAGAATCGAACCAAGGTAATAGTCCCCTACCCAGCTGTAAGATCCCTTCTCATACAGAAAGAGTTAGGAGAAAGAAGGGGAAACTGGGTAACAGCTCTTCAAGAGTACGACCTTGAATTCAAGCCATCCTCTATAGTTAAAGGTCAAGGGTTGTGCAAATTGATGACTAAAAGTGGGAACGATGAAGAACAAGCTTGGGAGGATGAGGCCGAATTACATGTAATGGATGTATGTCCTTTGTTTACAGCACCTGAGTCTTGGTATAGAGACCTTGTACATTACCTGTAGGTAGGGATGTTACCTGAACATTGGAATTCCAAGCAAAGAAGAGCGCTACGTCTTAAATCAGCATCTTATCAAATTGTGGAAGGAATATTATTTAGAAAAAATTATGACGGGGTTCTTCTCAAATGCCTAGAAAAGGAAGATGCGAAGAAAGTAATGATATAGTTGCATGACAGTCCTGCTGAGGGACATTATTCAGGAGACACTACAGCCCACAAGATCCTCAGGGCAGGTTACTATTGGCCTACGATTTTCAAAGACGCACACGCACATGTCAGGAAATGTGATATTTTCCAAAGGTGTGGTGGGAGACAACCTAAAGCAATAGCACCCCTAAAGCCTGTGATGATCACGGAACCATTCGAGCAATGGGGGCTGGATATAATTGGAGAAATAAAGCCGAATTCCTCTCTGCAGCACAAGTACATTCTAACCTCCACTGATTATTTCACTCGCTGGGTCGAAGCTATCCCACTGCGCAAGATAAATGAAGACGAAGTCATCAGCTTCCTACAAGATCATATCATGACCAGGTTTGGAGTTCCAGTTTCGTTAGTCTTTGATAATGCTAAATACTTTTCATCAATTAAATTGACTGCATTTGCTCATGATAAAGGGATAAAATTGCATTATTCTGCTAATTATTATCCACAAGGAAATGGCCTGGCTTAATCCTCTAACAAAAATCTGATTAGAATTTTGAAGAAGACTGTAGTAGAAAACCAGAGGAGTTGGCACTCAGCATTACCAAATGCCCTTTGGGCCAATAGAGTCACCCCCAAGTCTGCAATTGGAGTGTCTCCATATACCCTTGTCTATGGTAAGGAAGCCATCCTGCCTCCCAATATCATGTTATCATCTTCCATACTAGCTCAAGAGTCTAGGGGGTCGGATGATGAAGTTTTGCAAATAATAATATACAATCTCTTGAAAGCAGAAGAGGCTAGATCTAAAGCCAAAGAACGCTTTAAGCAACAACAAGAGTCAGTTAAGAGATGGTTTGACAAGCATAAAGCTGGGACAAAAGACTTTGAAGTAGGAGACTTAGTCCTCAAATGGGACCACCCCCATGATGAGAAAGGAAAGCATACCAAATTCCAGTAGTTGTGGGTAGGCCCTTTTTAGATTGCAGCCAAGCTTGGTCCTTCTACTTACAAGTTGCAAGATCTGCAGGGGTGGGAGGAGAACCTACCAGTAAATGGTTTGGTTCTCAAACCTTATTTTTCCTAAGTTTGTTGATTTCTTCTGTCTTGTATATAAATAATTCATCTGGCTATCTTTTGAATCATGTTTTCAGTTTGCTTTAGTTTGAGGTTTCTTGTTTTCAATAAAGGGGACGAACCCGTGGTTGCATGGGGAACATCAAATTTTTGGGAGTGATAAACAATTTAGTGATCAGACTGTGGGTTGCTGTTTGTATAAAAGAATTTCTTCCAGTTTAGTCATTTTCTCGAATAGTTCTGTGTGCATTGAAGTCCTGCTTAATCCCTGTGAAATAAACTGGATTCAAAAAGTATGGAATACTATGTTGGGGCTCCATCCACGTCACACTTAAAATGTTCTAAGTAGCGATAGCAGAGGACCCATGGAAAGGGGCAAGGTGAACAGTATCTTAATATAAATGATCCCATGCCAAGAAACGAATGCCAAAAGGCAAATAAAGAGTCAAAAAACTCCTATGAAAGCATCATAAATCAAAGCAGGTGCTGAATCATAAGTACTAAATTGCTGAAAGATCCTCTCCATCCGTGAGCTGAAACTTGAAGTACACCACTCACACAAAAGGACACTATGGGATAGAGGATCCTGAATTAAAATTCAGTAAGAAAGGCATGCAGGAGGATTCATACGAAAAGGGACAAAAGTCCAAAAGCATAAAAAAGTGCTAAAAAGGCATGGGAATGAGGAACAAACAAATATTTTTGTTTATCATATGCTATAATCCTGTGGTGTCCAAAGCTATTATTTACCTGAAGATAAGAATAATAATGAAATTCATCCTTTGGCCTCAACAGAGTCATTTGGACTAGAAAATCTTGGTTTCCACTCTCCTAAATTGGACTATTATCAATGATTGAAGATACACACTTCCGGCATTCGAGAAATCCAGATAGCTGGAAGAATTCAATGGGATGCACTTGCTGTTAAATAGTTGGTCACTCAAAGATTAATCGCCCAGAGATCTAGGTTCACTAGGTAATCACCAATTGTTGCAGCTGCAACTGTTTTTCCCAAATTTCTTAAATTTTGGGCCCCTCCTCATGATTTTGCATTTGTTTTAATCGTTGGATCCTTTGAGTTTTGGCCAGTTTTAATTTTGAATGATTTTGCAGACTGATTTTCAGCTATTTTCAAGGATCACCTATATTTGGATTTTGCGATTGATCGCAGATGTGTGTCTGTTTTACTAACTGATGATGTCGGATCTTCGAGTCCGCGGTTTCGGAAATAGAATTGGTTTTTAGCCTCTGCTGATTTTCTTTTAAAAATCTCTCGGACACCTCAGTTTTCTGTTAAATCGGCTATTTTTTGTCATTTTCCCTGAGCCGTTGCGGCTCCCAAAGCAGTTTCGCACCCTAATTCCAAATTGTTCCAACTGCCGATTCATTTGCCTATTTAGCCTCATACCCGAGGCTGTTTCTCTTCCACCGTTGCGGATGGGGAAGCCGTTTGTCTTTTGATGTTCAAACCTGGCCTACTTCCGATCCAAAGTTTTTTCCACCCGCATTGCGTGTCTTCAGCTGTATCTCTTTCGCCGTTGCAGCTCTCAAAGTCCTTTAGCTGCCGAAGTATGAAGCCATCCGACTTCCGATTGAGTTTCCTCCCACCGCTGCTTCCCCGCCGTCTTTACCCTTCCGCCATTGCGACCGAGAAAGTCTTTCCGCTTCCGATGTCTAAACCATCCGAATTCTAATTTTTAAAGTTTCCCGCCCTCCCATCGCATGCCTGGAGCCTTTAATTTTCTGCCGTTGCGGCCGGAAAAAGCCGTTCGGCTTCCTATGTTGGTTTCCTCCCTTCTTCCGTCATTGGTATTGCTATCACAATACTGTAGGAGGACAAGGTAGTATGGTCGGCACTTATAGAATGACGGTGGTGCACCAGGTCGTTTTTCTTGTGGATTAGCTGTTCAATTTTAACGTTTAAAACGCCAATCCTATGAATGATGCATTTTTGGTTTATTTCCAGGTGGACTCAAGGGATTGGTCAGACTACCAAGATACGAAGGTGTTGCTGGACATTGTAGCTCAGGTCGAACCGTGGTCAGAAGGCGATGAAGGAAACGGCCCAAAAGAGCTATCAGTTGCAAAATAGTTCATGGATGCATAACAGACAACATAGGGGAATATGAAGCGTTGAGGAACTGAAGGGTCAGACGTTTGGGAAGTAGCCCAAGCGGTCTGTAGTGGTAGTTTAAATATTTGAAAGAAGGGCTTAGAAAAGGACTTTTTCCCTCGAAAATTTGTAAACCATTTTGACTTGTAAGAGGAACTACTTCGTTTTACAATCAAAAGCTGCAATTTTTTTTCCTATTGGAGAAAGCGAAATGTGGAATGTATCAACGTGATTAAATGAACAATGTTGAAGGGGAACTATTTCGTTTTCAGCTGTGTTTCATTAACTATGAGAGTGTTTGATTTCCTGAACCTATGTTCTTGTTGAATGTTCTTTCCTGAACCTATGTTCTTGTTGAATGTGCGTGCAGTGGAAGGAGCTGCTATGTCCACTGACTAGTTTTTAAAACCACTTAAGATTATGAAAGTTAATATTGGGTCGGTTTAAAACTTGAAATTTGATAATATTGAATATTACTGGTACAATGAGACTATGGGAAAGATCACTGACTTACTACATGAATTTCAGGATCTATCCCCTACAATTTTTTATGAAATGAAAGGCATAGTTGGGGACCTTGGTGAAATGAAGATACCCTTGAGGCCCGATGTAAAACTGGTCAAACAACGGCCATAAAAATTAGTCCCGCGCTACAAAGAGAAAGTTAAAGTTGAACTTGATCGAATGCTAGAGGAAGGTGTAATAGAACCAGTTGAAGAAACATAATGGGTCAGTTCGATTGAAGTACAAGATAATAAAACTCTAGGAGAAGTGAGAATTTGTGTTGACCTCAAGAAATTAAATGATGTCTTCTTACATGATCCATTTTTGACCCCATTTACAGATGAAGTATTGGATAATGTTGGAGGACAAGAAATGTATTCATTCACTGATGGATTCTCGGGCTACAATCAAATAATAATTGCAAAAGAGGAGTGATACAAGACTACCTTGTGATGGAGTCGGGATTCTACCAATACACGGTAATGAACTTTGGACTCAAGAATGCACCTACAATCTTTTCTAGAATTGTAGTTGTTGCATTTAAATATTTTATACACAAATTTCTTGAAGTCTAGTTTGATGACTAGACAATATTTGGTCTTATAAGAGATCACATAGAAAGTATTAGAATGATACTTGAACGATGCTGCTAGTATCAAATCTCCCTCAATTTAAGGGAGTGTATTTTTTATGTGCCTTTTGGAGCTCTATTACGGCATGTGGTTTGTTGTGATGGAATTGTGGTTGATCCAACCAAAATTTCCATCATCCTTGACTTACCACCACCTACCACAGTTAAACAGTTAAGAGAAACATTAGGACATATGGGATACTACAAAATGTATATCAAGGGATATGCAGAGGTGACTGCCCCAATGGAGAGATTGCTAAAAATGGACACTAAATATCGATGGACAGGCTAATGTCAATATATTCTGGACAAGATGAAAATCAATATGGTTGATGAGCCCATACTTGTATTTCCAGACTGGAAAAAGGAGTTTCATGTTCACGTCGATGCATCATCTGTTGCGCTCGATGTGGTATCAACGCAACCAAGGGAAGGATAAATTGGTCACCCCATTGCTTTTGCTAGCATGAAGTTATCGACTAGAGATAAAAATTACACCACAACAGAGAGGGAAGGGCTAGTGATGGTTTATGCACTACACAAATTTAGACATTACTTGCTGGGTGGACATTTCAAAGTGTACACTCACCATTCTGCACTGAAATATTTGGTGAATAATCCAATGTTGGGGGGGGGGGAGATTTGCTAGTGGCTTCTCCTCTTCCAGGAATTTGAATTTGAGATAATTGTCAAACTGGGTCAGTTGAACTTGGGACTACACCACCTGTCAAGAATTGAAAGTGGAGAAGAAGCTACTATCAATCTTGCACAGTGATCTAGGGACTAAACATCAGTCTCATCAAAGATTGATCAACAAATAACTCATGAAATGGTGTAAATGGGCTACAGAATGAGTAGCCGCTCTGTATATTCACACATAGAATGAGAAATTACATTACAATGTCATGCTACAAGCATGAATGAGAAGCAACTCGAATTCCTAAGGAGGTCATTCAAATTGAATGAGTGAGTCTAGCTTAACTAAATGTAAGCCACAGTCACCACTCAAGTTAACCACTGATCAAAAACCCTAATTGACTCAACTGAGCCCTAACTGAAGTCAGAGTGCAATAAATGACTGAGTCTCCACTAAAATAGATCAAACACATGTCCCAGCAAGCCAACCATTAAGTATTAGCGCTTCAATGACTCCAATGAACCCCGATGAGGTTAACTGAAGTGTAACCGAACATCAGAAGTGGTTGGAGGCACCCCTGTTGACTCTAGTTCATTAAATAATAATTAAATAATCAATTTAATGAAGGAAGGTGCCTTCACTGCCCTATTTAATTGGTTGTAACCATCAGTTAGTAATTAGGTGCATTAATATCACTCAGATCACCCCCAGAGTGCTCCAGTTAGCCTCTCCGAATGTAGGAGAAGGATAAGTTAGCCTCCTTGACTGAAGGTAGGCATGGATGTGATCTAGCTGATGACATTTAATGCTCCACTAATTTGAATTAAGCCAATAATACTTAGGATAGTGGTGTAACTAGGCCAAATTGACCAAAATGAGTGTGTAAGGTGGTAAATGTCTCCAACAACCCCCCCTTAAGCTATACTCAAGAGGAGTTTGAAAACATAAAATGCATAAAAATGCTAGGGCCCTAGAAACTAAGGCCATAGGTCACCCTGTACAATGCTGAAACTGAAACAATGCTAAAAAACAAACTAAGTGAGGAAAAGAGGGAAAAACCAGTGGCAAACCCCCCCCCCCCCCTCAAGATGAACACTGAAAGTAGTCTGAATCACCCTGACGAACTCACCCCCAATAGTGAACGGAGGTAAGTGAACTTATTTTCTAAAAATCTCTTGGTGAAGATGTCTGCAATCTGCTCATCAGTCAAGTAGTATTGCAGAATGATGGTCCTATCATGCACTAGCTCCCTGGTATAGTGCATGTGGATATCTACATGCTTGGTCCTCTGCCTGGTAACTGGATCTGTGGAAATCTTAATATCACTTTGATTGTCACAAAAGAGGAGAGTGGAAAAATTACTACCAAGATCAGACTCTGAAAGAATGCCTTGCAACCAAACTGCTTGGATGCATGCATTCACAACTCCTCGATACTCGGTCTCTGCTGAAGATAGTGCTATGGTAGCCTGCTTTTTGCTAGACCAGCAAATGGGGCCACCACCAAACATGAATACATATCTATAAGTAGACTTCCAATCATCAGAATCACCCGCCCAATCGGAATTTGTGTATCCAACCAGCTCGAGCTCGCAATTTGCAGCATAGTGAATGCTGTAGGTCCTGATTCCTTGAATATACTGGAGGATCCTCTTGGCTGCCTTCCAATGAATATCATGAGGCTGCTGCATGTATATTGATACATCATTCATGGCATAACAGATATCAGGCCAAGAATGTGTCAAGTACAACAAGCTACCAATTCGCTGTCGATAGATAGTGCAGTCCATGGGAGGTGTGCTTTTTCCTTCTTCAAGGCTGATTCTTGAAAGGAAAGGGAATGGTGCAGGCCTACAATCAGCCATGTTAAACTTGAATAATAGGTATGAAATTTATTTGGATTGAGTGACCATAATGCCATCATAATTTTGCTCAATGTTGAGCCCCAAAAATTGTTTTAGGAACCCCAAATCACTCATTTCAAAGGCATTGTGGAGAGCAGTTTTGATGGCTGAAATGGAAGAAACTGTGCCACCTGTGATCAGTAAGTCATAAACATATAAAAAAATAATAATAATCTGACCATAAGACTACTGGAAATACATATTTGGATCTGATCTACACCTTTGGAAGTTTTGCGAGAGAAGGAAGGCATCCATCTTGGAATACCACTCTCTTAGGGCCTGTTTTAACCCGTATAGTGACTTCTTTAGCTTGCAAACCAAAGATGGATCAGTGATGTATCCCTTAGGATAATTCATGTATATCTCTTCATGAAGATCTCCATGTATAAATGCTGACTTAACATCCATATGATGCACTTCCCAGTGCTTAGATGCTGAAATTGCCAAAACTAGGCGGATGGAGTCCATTTTTGCAACCAGTGCAAAGGTCTCATGGTAGTCCACACCTTGGACCTAAGAGAAACCTTTTGCCACCAGCCTTGCCTTATATTTTTAGGTGCTTTCATCAGCAGCTACCTTGTTATGAAACACCCACTTGCATTGAACGATTTTCCTTCCCGGAGGAAGAGAAACTAGCTCCCAAGTAGTGTTTTTCTGAAGAGAATTCATCTCTTCATCCATGGCAACTTGCCATCTCGGATCCTTCTGAGCATGGTAGTAGGATTTTGGGTATGAAATAATCATAAAATAGCAAATTTTGGACAGCAAATTATCAGGACAAGAGAGCGCAATACCTTCTCTTTGGAAATCAGACCGAGTTCTCCTTGGATCATCCAGATTTCCAATGTTATCTCCTACGGAGGAGAGTGTCCGTCGGGCCCATGTGGGAAGATGATTTTGTAGTTCAGGTTCTAATTCAACATCTGATGATTGCTGCACATTGATATTAGAAATCAGAGGATCCAAATCAGGTCATCACCCCCAATTTCATCAACCAAATATTTAGTAGAATGGGAAGGAAATTCAACAGTTTTCTCCTTCACTAGTTCCACCTCCTGAAGAGGCTCATCGAACTTGACACTTCTCTCAATGATGATATGTTTTCTTTTGATATCCAGCAGCTTGAAACCTTTTTATTCATCATGATACCCAATAAACAGACATTCTATGCTTTGCGGTTGCAAAGCCCTTCTTTTATCAAGTGGAATCTGGGCCCATGCAGTGGACCCAAACACCCACAGGTTTGACACATCCGGCTTGTGTCTGAAGTATGCTTTGAAAGAGGTCTTCTCTTTCATGGATGAGTGTGGAACCATGTTTTGAATGTATGCTACAGCATGCATGGCTTCATCCCACAAATTTGCAGCAAGCTTCTTTGATTCCAACATACAGGTGGTCATGTCCTTGAGAGACCGATTCTTCCTTTGCGTTACTCTGTTCTGTTGGGGAGTGTAGGGAATTGAATGATGGAACTGAATACCACTTTGGGAGGATATGTGAAGAAACTCATTACTGACATACTCCCCTCCATTTTCATATCTCAATATCTTGATCTTAAGCCCAAAGGCATTTTCGATCAAGGCCTTCAATCTAGAAAAATTTTCACATACTTTAGACTTCTTTTTTAGAGAGAAGACCCATGTGTACCTTGAAAAATCATCAATAAAAGTAAGAAGATACCTTGATCCATTCATGTATGTGACAGGCATAGGACCACTGATATCAAAATGTATCAGCCCCAATATGCATGTAGCTCGGTTTGCCTTCCCCTGATCGAACTTGTGCTCAGGGTGTTTTCCAATCACACAGCCCTTGTAATTTCCGGTGGTTGCCTTGATGACCGGGAGGCCTTCAACCATGGAGTTTTTCTGTAATTGCTGAAAATATTTGAAATTTAGATGGCCAAAACTTTCATGCCACATCCTACTTACCTCATTTCCATGAGTTAGCAGACCGATGGGATTTGCATACGGCACAAAGTGGGAGAACTCATAGGCTCTTGCATGATGGTTTGCAAGACCTTTAGCAATGAGTTTCTCGGATGCAAGCTCCGTTATATCAACATAATTTTGGATGAAAGAAACTCTCTTAGGCACTGCAGTATGTTTCGTCTGATAGACACTAAGGATATTTGATGCCAGAGACGGTACATACAACACATTTGAAAAAAAACCATTTTCAAGATCAACAATACCTTGTCCTTCTGAAATGATGGTGGAGTCATCTCCCATGTGGATGGGATGGATTTGCCGATCTCCAAGGATGAAAAGGAGTCTCTTTCATCCATCATGTGGTTCAAAGCTCTAGAATCAATCAAGAGTGCTTTGGACTTTGAAGTGCTTGCCATGAGGGCATGACCTTTTTCATGCTGTGGTTCCCGATCTTGTTGATCTCTCCTCCGAAAGCTTTCCAAAATATTGATGTGATTTCTCTCAAGGAGAGAGGTAGCTTCATCAAGATTCTTCTCCATGTAGGCATGTTTAGGGTGGAAGCCCTTCCCGCAGTATGAACACTTGACTTTTTCCTTTCCATGGTGCCATTTTCCTTTGTTCTTCCTTGAGCCGGAAGACTCATCATGCTGCTGGTTTTCAACTCTAGGCTTAGGAGCATCAAATTTAGTTTTTGGTTTCTTCTACTGCTTTCCTTTACCATTCATATCTTTGGGCCCCGAGACACGGAGGGCTTGATCACGGGGAATATCTGATGATCCCCATCTGGACAAGCTTGTCATGTTCACTTGTTAGGGACTTAATGAAGGCATTGAGTGTAGGAATCTTCCATCCAGGGGTTGTGAGATTCCCTGCATGGAATGTAGAAACAAAAACTGAATAATCAGCCTCAATTTTGGAGAGTATGGTGAGGATGAGCTGATGATCCGCCTTCTCCACTTTGCATTGCTTCAAGAGTAAAAGAGTGTGCTTGAACTTTGTGAAAAATTCATTCAATGTCTCGAAATTGGAGGGCTGGAGAGACATCAATTCATTTTCGAGCTGGTAAACTCTCAAGTCATCTTTCTTTCATATAGAGTTTCCAATTTGTCCCATATTTCTTTTGGAGTCTTCAATCCCGCAAGATGGAAAAGAAGATCTTGGGAAATAGAGAGGCATAAGAAACCGAATGCTTCATCCTTCTTGTTGAAGAATCTTGATTTTTCTATGGCAAAACTAGGCTCATATTCAGTGTCCATGGCGACTCTATAGAGTCCTCTAGAGTGTAGTTGAATCTCCATGTCACCTTTCCATGAGTGGAAATTGTATGGAGTCAAAAGATCTACTGAGGAGGCCATCTAGATCTGCTCAAGCGAATGCTTCACCTATAGAAAACCTGAAAATCACAACAGAAAGGGAAATGTAAGGTCAGACAGCTTGCACATTTTAGGCTTTCAGCACAGCCAACATAGTCAATCAAGCAAGCTTGATCAACAAGTTCTTTACTTGGGGTATTAAGTGGTAAGCCTTGGCTTCTGGTGTAGTGCTGGATTTTTGAGCTATTGCTCAATTTTCATGCAAAAATCTGTTGAAAAGCTTGTTTTTGAGAGATAGAGCTTTGTCCCGCCATGAGCTCTGATACCATATTAATCTTGCATATTGATCTAGGGACTAAATATCAGTCTCATCAAAGATTAATCAACAAATAACTCATGAAATCGTGTAAATGGGCTACAGAATGAGTACTCGTTCTGTATATTCACACAAATAATGAGAAATTACATTACAATGTCATGCTACAAGCATGAATGAGAAGAAATTCGAATTCCTAAGGAGGTCATTCAAATTGAATGAGTGAGTTTATCTTAACTAAATGTAAGCCACAGTCAACACTCAAGTTAACCACTGATCAAAAACCTTAATTGACTCAACTAAGCCCTAACTGAAGTCGGAGTGTAGTAAATGACTGAGTCTCAACTAAAAGAGATCAGATACATGTCACAGCAAGCCAACCATCAAGTGGTAGCACTTCAATGACTCCAATGAACCCCGATGAGGTTAACTGAAGTGTAACTGAACATCAGAAGTGGTTGGAGGCGCCCCTGTTGACTCTAGTTCATTAAATAATCAATTTAATGAAGGGAGGCACCTTCATTGCACTATTTAACTGATTGTAACCATCAGTTAGCAATTAGGTGCATTAATATCACTCAGATCACCCCTGGAGTGCTCCAGTTAACCTCCCTGAATGTAGGAGAAGGCTAAGTTAGCCTCCTTGATTGAAGGTAGGCGTGGATGTGATCTAGCTGATGACATTTAATGCTCCACTGATGTTAATTAAGCCAATAATACTTAGGATAGTGGTGTAACTAGGCCAAATTGACCAAAATGAGTGTGTAGGGTGGTAAATGTCTCCAACACTCCCCCTTAAGCTATACTTAGGATGAGTTAGAAAACATAAAATGCATAAAAATGCTAGGGCCCCGGCAACTAAGGCCATAGGTCACCCTGTACAATGCTGAAACTGAAACAATGCTCAAAAACAAACTAAGTGAGGAAAAGAGGGAAAAACCCCCCCTCAAGCTGAACACTGAAAGTAGTCTGAATCACCCTGATGAACTCACCCCCAACAGTGAACGGAGGTAAGTGAACTTCTTTTTTGAAAATCTCTTGGTGAAGATGTCTGTAATCTGCTCATCAGTAAGGTAGTATTGCATAATGATGGTCCTGTCATGCACTAGCTCCCTGGTATAGTGCATGTGGATCTTTACACGCTTGGTCCTCTGCCTGGTAACTAGATCTGTGGAAATATTAATAGCACTTTGATTGTCACAAAAAAGGACATTGGACAAAGTACTACCAAGATCAAACTCTAAAATAATTCCTTGCAACCAAACTGCTTGGATGCAAGCATTCACCGCTCCTCGATACTCGGCCTTTGCTGAAGATAGTGCTATGGCAGCCTACTTTTTGCTACACCAGCAAATGGGGCCACCACCAAACATGAATACATATCCGGAAGTAGACTTCCTATCAATAGAATCACCCACCCAATTGGAATCTTTGTATCCAACCAGCTCTAGCTCGGAATCTACAACATAGTGAATGCCGTAGGTCCTGGTTCCCTGAATATACTGGAGGATCCTCTTGGCTGCCTTCCAATAAATATCATGAGGCTGATGCATGTATCTTGATACATCATTCACGGCATAACAGATATCAAGCCAAGAATGTGTCAAGTACAACAAGCTACCAATTAGCTGTCGATAGATAGTGCAGTCCATGGGAGGTGTGCTCTTTCCTTCTTCAAGGCTGATCCCTGAAAGGAAAGGGAATGGTGTAGGACTACAATCAGCCATGTTAAAATTGACTAATAGGTCTGAAATATATTTGGACTGAGTGACCATAATCCCATCATAATTTTTCTCAATTTCGAACCCCAAAAATTGTTTTAGGAGCCCCAAATCACTCATTTCAATGGCATTGTGGAGAGCAGTTTTGAAGGCTGAAATGGAGGCAACTGTGCTACCTTTGATCAGTAAGTCATCAAAATATAAAACAATAATAATAATATTACCATTATACTTCTGTAAATACACATTTGGATCTGATATACACCTTTGGAAGTTTTGCGAAAGAAGGAAGGCATCCATCTTGGAATACCACTCTCTTGGGACCTGTTTTAACCCATATAATGACTTCTTTAGCTTGCAAAACAAATATGGATCAGTTATGTAGCCCTTGTGCTGATCATGTATATATCCTCATGAATATTTCTATGTAGAAATGCTGAATTAACATCCATATGATGCACTTCCCAGTGCTTAGATGCTGAAATTGCCAAAACTAGGCGGATGGAGTCCATTTTTGCAACCAGTGCAAAGGTCTCATGGTAGTCCACACCTTGGACCTGAGAGAAAAAATTTTCCACCAGAATTGCCTTATATTTTCAGGTGATTCCATTGGAAGCAACCTTGGTCCGAAACACCCACTTGTATTGAACCAATTTCCTTCCCGGAGGAAGAGAAACTAGCTCCCAAGTAGTGTTTTTCTGAAGAGAATTCATCTCTTCATCCATGGAAACTTGCCATCTCGAATCCTTTCGAGAATGGTAGTAGGATTTTGGGTCTAAACTAATCATCAAATATCAAGTTTCAGATAGTAAATTATCAGGACAAGAGAGCGCAATACCTGCTCTTTGGAAATCAGACCAGATTCTCCTTGGATCATCCGGATTTCCAATGTTATCTCCTGCGAAGGAGAGTGTCTGTCGAGCCCATGTGGGAAGATAATTTTGCACTTCAGCATCTAAATTTTACTGCACACTGATATCAGAAATTAGAGGATCCAAATCATGGTCATCACCCCCAATTTCATCTTCCAAATATTCAGTAGAATGGTAAGGAAATTCAACAGTTTTCTCCTTCACTAGTTCCACCTCCTGAAGAGGCTCATCGAACTTGACACTTCTCTCGATGATGATCTGTTTTGTTTTGATATCCAGCATCTTGAAACCTTTTGATTCATCAGGATACCCAATAAATAGACATTCTATGCTTTGCAGTTGCAAAGCCCTTCTTTTATCAAGTGGAATCCGGGCCCATGCAGTGGACCCAAATACCCACAGGTTCGACACATCCGGCTTGTGTCCGAAGTATGCCTCGAAATGGGTCTTCCCTTTCATCGATGAGTGTGGCACCCTGTTCTGAATTTATTCTACAGCATGCATGGCTTCATCCCACAAATTTGCAGCAAGCTTCTTTGATTCCAACATATAGGTGGTCAACTCCTTGAGAGACCAATTCTTCCTTTCTGCTACTCCGTTCTGTTGGGGAGTGTAGGGAATTGAATGTTGGACCTGAATACCACTTTGGGAGAATATGTGCAGAAAATAATTACTGACATACTCCCCTCCATTGTCAGATCTCAAGATCTTGATCTTAAGCCTAGAGGCATTTTCAATCAAGGCCTTCAATCCAAAAAAAATTTCACATACTTCAGACTTCTTTTTGAGATATTGATTAGCGATCAAGGTATGCATTTTGTTAATCAATTGATTGAAGAACTAACTGATGAATTCTAGATACAGCATAGAAGAAAAACTCCATATCACCCACAAGAAAATGGAGCGGTCGAAGCATTTAACAAGATTATGGAAAATGCGCTAACAAAAGTTTGCAACGCGTGAAGGGATGACACGGATCAGAATATTTCTGCATTACTATGGGCATATCGCACAACATGCAAAAATTTAACAGGTCAGACACCATTCAGGCGAGTATATGGACAAGAAGTTGTTATCCCTATGGAATATATTGTACCAATTTTTATATTTGTGGTGCTCACGGAAATGACAGATGTTGATGCTGTAGAAGAAAGATTGCTTTAACAAATCCACTTGAAAGAAGAAATCTTCATTGCAGGATTTCACCAAAACATAGAAAATGAAAGGAAGAAGGTATGGCATGATAGACACATTAAGAACAAGCATTTTGAAGTTGGAGGACTTGTTCTTATGTATGATAGTAAATTTTTCAAGCATCCAGGAAAGTTAAAAACACATTGGTTAGGACCATATGTTTTTAAGGAAATCATCAAGGGAGGAGCAGTGAAGTTAGAGAAACTAGATGGTCAGAAGTAAGGGCTCATAAATGGGAGTCGATTGAAGCCTTATCTTGATAATTGCAATCAAGCTGAAGAAAGGTGGTATACCAACTTGGCATAACCCTATGGGAAGGGAAAAGCAAGTCGTAAGGAGCGCAACAAGAGGCTGTTGGAGCTGGCAATGAGAAGCAGGGTTATCATATCAAATAACACCGCTAGGAAATTATGTGACATTGGCAGAGTATTTAAGTAACTTGCTGACAATATACATGTCAGTCATTATTCTGGAAATATCTATAGAATCAGGTGACATACCTTGGGATCATGTCTACCATAAATGACAATAATATTCTTTTATGATGCCAGCTAATTGACGGTGTGAAGAAAATACTCCTTAATTGATCCAAATTTCCACCCCATGATGTTGAAAGGATAGACTAATTTCAAAGAAAAGACCTTCTCTTTTGAAGTACAACTGTTGAAAAGTTGTTGTTTCATATTATACGTTGTGCCCATATTCAGAGATATTATGCTTGGAAAATAGAAGAGCAATTATTTTCTGCAAATCAGAGAGTCGAACCCAATTTATGGTCATTACAATATTGTGTAATAGTCCCACTATTTAACCTTAAGTCACACCTACATCACCTACCCCTATCATGGAAGATATTGCAGGATATATTCCCCCAAGTAACTAACCTATCCCAACTGCTACCCAAGTTCCACCTCGTGTTAGATTTTTATCATTTAAGCAATATGATCTTAGGATCTTATCTGAGAGAATAACGTGCACAACAATAAACACAAGAGACAAGAGACACAAATAATTTTCCTCGGGGAAACCACAAACGATAAAACCCCGCAACTTCCTCAAAGATAGGATGAGCACCAAATTAGCTGTAAAACCCAAAGATAGAAAAGATGATCTCCAATAGTTGTTCTCTCTCTCTCACTTGAGAGAGCTTCTCCTCTCTCATTCATGCACCCCGGTGATTGAGTGTTTGTGTGATGTATAGAAATGAGGAGAGCTTCACTTCTATTTATATTCTTTTGTTCACTTTATGTCCACACCAACAAGTTGACCTCACTTAACAATTACTTACCAGGCCCGACTTCTCTAGGAGAGTCTAATAACCCTAGTGCCTCACAACTGTGGGGACTTTGCCCTCCGATCAACAAGGAGGGTTAAACTTGACTCAATTGTGGGGACTATTTCCCCAACTTACAATGGAGGGTTAACCGCAATGACTTTACATGACTTGTTTACATTATTGAATCTCCCGATCGGAACATCGGGGCATGACATGGCTCAATTACATTATAGATACTTCCCAGAATAAACATTGGGGTACAATACATAATATATACAAGTGAATACATTCTGAAGTTACAAATACATCAACACCCTCTTAACTAGGAAGGTATTCTCTCGACACAATTTATCAACACAAGTATTCTTCTCAATATCATTTGGATCATCATCAATTCATCTTCAAGTCATCTTCATCTTCAAGTCATCTTCATCAAGTCTGGATCATCACTGGATCTGGATCATCACTAGATCGTCATTGCTTCTTCTGCTATCTCAATCAAATGGTGTTATCTCTTCATTCTTCTCGTCACAGGAAGTTCTATAGAGCCAACCCTTTTTCATGTTGGTTGTAGGCCTAGCCTCTAGGTAGGTATTCATATTCTTCAACACTTATATCTAACCATGAGAGGAACACATCCAAGAACCATGTTAGAATGGCCCGACTAGCACTTACGTCTTTCGTTCTCAAAGAATGGCTATCAACTCTAGGCTGAGTGTCAATCCGAGACTGAAGCAAATTTCTTGGTAACTAACTAGTTGCCTCAGTTCTCCTAGAGAATGGCTTCTCAGCACTAAGCACAGCTTCAGTCCTAGACTAAATCAATTTCCTGGTAACTGGCCAGGTTCCTCCATTCTCCCAGAGAATGGCTTCTCAGCACTAAGCTGAGCTTCAGTCCCAGACTCACTCAATTTCCCGGTAACTAACAAGGTGCCTCCATTCTCCTAGAGAATGGCTTCTATAGGTCTTCATCATCTTTGGTCATACTTTGGAAGCCTCAGGACTGATTACGTGCATCAACAAAACCTTGAAAGAGCATCCTAGCACAGACTATAGGATCTCCAAGGATTTTTTACATGTGACCATCACAAAACCTCGAAAGAGAATCCTAGCACAAACTATAGGATCTCCCAGGATCTTTTCTATGTGACTACCACCACAAAACCTCAAAAGAGCATCCTAGCATAGACTATAGGATCTCCCAAGATATTTTCTATGTGGTTAGGAAAAACCTTAAAAGAGTGTCTTGCAAGCTGTAAGAACTCTAAAGAGCATACCAGGACTTTTATGAGCACATAACTCAACCTATCGGATCTCCAGGACTGATTACATGCCTCTAGTAGCAAAACCTCTAAAGAGCATCCTAGCACAGACTATAGGATCTCCCAAGATCTTCTCTATGCTACCTGCACAACCTGTCCACAACCAACCAATAGCAAAACCTTGAAAGAGCATCTGAGCACAGACTATTGAATCTCTCAGGATCTTTTACATGTTTATCTATACAATATATCCACATAGTATCATCCTGATACTCATCACAGTATCATCTTGATGCATATCATCATCATAGAAGAAATGGAAGCATCATCCCGATGCTCATCACACAGCGCTTACATCCACAGCCATGGGAAGGATCCTCTTGTCATGCTTGGAATGGCTCTTGAAAATGTGTCCCATCACTTCTTCCTTAAATTATCTTCTATCTAAAGAACACAAAGCCTCTCTTTGGAGTACTCAAACTTCACCCTGGCTAGTGGTTTGGTCAACACATTTGTTATCTGCTCATCCGTTGCAACATACTATAGCTTCAATGCTCCTCTCTGCACCATAGCCCTGATATATTGATATTTGATCTCGATGTGCTTCGACTTGTCATGGAACACTGGGTTCTCAGAAAACTTCACACAACTCTGGTTGTCATAGGTAGCATCCAATGGGAGATCAAATAACTCAGATAGTAGCTTCTTGAGCCATACTGCCTTATAACTAGCTGAACAAGCTGCGACATACTCTGCTTCAGATGTACTCAGTGCTATGCAGGATTGCTTCCTGCTAAACCAAGAGATCACACCTGATCCCATACTAAAGCAGCACCCTGAGGTGCTCTTCCTATTAGTGGCACTACCTGCCCAATATGAACCCACATAACCCTCCAGGTTAATCTTCTGATGTGTATCATACTTGAGCTCATACTCAATTGTACCCTTCAGGTGCGTCACTACATGCTTTGCAACCATCAGGTGAACATGTCTCAATGTGTTCACAGCAAAGCAAATATCTAGTCTTGTATTTGTCAGGTACATCAAGGAACAAATCATCGTATGATACATCGTGGCATCAACCATCTCTGATGAAGCAAAACTTAATAGCTTCAGGTTCAATGCCATAGGTGTGGTCATGGACTTGCATTCCATCATCCCGAACCTATTCAGGATCTCTACTACATACTTCCCTTGTCCCAAGGAGATTCCATCTGCATTCTGCCACACCTCCATGCTTAGAAAGTAGTGCATCGTATCCAAGTCCTTCATCTCAAACTCAGCAGCAAGTCTCCTTCTTGCAACTTTAATGAGTTCCTCTTTTCTGTTAGGAACAAGTCATCGACATATAATAGGAGCATCACTGGTCTTCCACCTTCTTCCTTGAAGAAAAGGTTGGAATCTGCTTTACTCTCAGTAATGCCTAGATTCATCAGTAAGCTATCCATCCTGTCTTACCATGTTGAACCTCGGGATCTTCTGTAGTTAGTCCCTTTGAAGCGGAGCATCATTATCCCTCTCACTTTTGTACTTTATGCACTAAAACATTCTGTACTGGAGTGACAAGTAGCTTCCTCTGCTACTAATATTCTATGTATCCATATAGGGTCATTGGTTACCGAGATCCTTGATCTTGAAAATGTTCTTCTCACACCCATCTGTGAGCTTGTCATCCTCTATAGGCTTTCATCTTAAACCTTGTAGCAAAGGTTAAGATCTTCATCACTCTAGGTGATCTTCAAGCTCCTCATGTATGTGTTATCCCATGGGTGCCTTCTGAGCTCATACAAGGCCTTGTTTCATTTGTACACATGAGTTTGCTTGTCATGTGTCTTAACTTCCAATGGCTACAAATGTCTCTTCGCAGTCTATGCCTTATTTTCGTGAGAAGTCTCGTGCTACGAATCTTTCCTTGTATCCCACGATGTTTCCATCTACTACATGATGGAACTACAAACCTCCCTTCAGGTCTCGATATTGCATCCTAGACATCATTCTTCTTGAACTGGTCTTCCCTTTCTTCTTGGATACTTCTTCATCAATGATGTCACTGCATTCATCATATTACTCTTCATCTTGGATTATTTCTCAAACTGTCATCACTTGTTCTTCGGAACAAGTCTCAACCTTGTTTGCTCATAGGTGATTGTACACAATATTTCCTACAATTCATATGCACCAGTTGTATGGTTAGAAACATTTCATCAGGTATATTCATAATGAAAAATTCTTATGCATAAATATATGGTCATGCAACTATTTTATCCAATACAACATTCATCCATATCTCATGTAAACTTTCTAGATGCCTTCCATCTCTACTAGGACAACATTTAGATTGTGCACTAATCCAATATGTCAGCAAAGAGGTTTCATTCTAGATAAGTAGCAATGGAGAGTTGTATAGCACCATGGGCTACTTACCCATCACATGCATACTAGTAGTATACTGTCCTTAATGAAAACATTCTATCATGCATAATACATCAACTAAATATAAACAAATGCAAAACAATATGATGAAATGACAATTGAATACTTATCTTTATTTGTTTCGTGGGTAGACTCGTTCTTTTAGCTTCATCATCTTCTTCATTCACAACAACATCATTTCTTATCCAAATGCTCAATATGGATAAGAGGCTCTTCAAGAATTGAGTTCTTCATATTCCTCATCGCTTGAGGTGTCTTCTTTGAATCATGAAATCTTGATCTTCAGTTACTCCCATCTTCTTTTCTCTTATTATGAGTTGAGCTTCATCTTGTTTGTACTCTTCCTAGAGTTTATTGAAAGTAATCACTTCCTTCTGGCACACATTCCTTGAATGAATGAATCCCATGATCCTAGGAGGCCATTCAAGATGGTTATCACAACTTCTGCATTCTCCACTTCTTCTTCTATCGCTTCAAGATGTTCTTTGATTTCAAAGACCCTTGTAAAGTATGACTGTATGGTCTCTGCATTCTGGATCTTCACATTCTTCAACTGGTTTCTCAAGGTCATCTTTCAATTTATGTTCTTTCCTTCAAATATCTTGGTCAAGGAATCAAACATCTATTTTGGTGTCTTTAGGGAAGACACTTGTGGTATAAGGTGATCCTCTATTTAATCAGCAATTATCTTCTTGGCCTTGACCAAGTTCTTCTTGTGTAAGGCTTTTAGCCTTATCTCCCTTTGGAACTGGAACCTCTCTACTTATGTAGGTGTCCAATTCATTTCCTTCAAGAACTAGTGAGATCCTATACTTCCATTCTTGGAATTTTTCAGCCTCACCAAGCTTGTCATCAAGCTGGTGTGATTAATCATCTTGAAATGAGAACCTCAACTGTAAATAGTAAAAGATTAGATCTTACTGATTTGAGGTGTCCATCGTGGTTCCGGAGCTGGCTGATTTAGGGTTTGTCAGAGAAACCCTAATTTTCAAAACTTGGAATCTTTCATATCTGATTACATATAAATATAGACATATTCAAGGTGAGCTGTCCAATGTACTCCTTTTCTGAAAACAATGGAGGGAAGCTCCCAGAACAGGAAGCCCTAGTTTACCAATTTCTTCTGCAGAAATTCCTGATACTATTTATGCGGTATCTCTAAAAGTACTGCTCCTCTATGTCTTAAATGTTGTACTGAGGTATCCTCATCTATCATTGTTCCAACACCATAGGTTTCATCAGCATTGGTTCACCAATTGGGACTTATGAGCATTTTCCCAAGGTGACCTTTTTTAGGACTGTTCAGCATAGCAAAGTTATACGGACTGCCATGTGTCACTATTTCATCTTCGGGGTCTAAAATTTTTATCAAAGAAATTAAATTTCATGCCATTTCTGTAACATCTTGAAAATTTTCATTTGGACCTTCATATCCTAAGATATAGCAATTCTCCCCAGGTGTCTTGTTTGGGGAGGAACCCTGGGAGAGGCTGGAACCCTAACTAGGAGGAATCATATGTCCTAGAATATAGAGAATATAAGGCTGAAACTTGGATACAGTGTACATCAGGAATTTATCTTCGACCTGTGAAAGTTTTGGCACCTGATCCTTCTCCAATATCAAGATATAGAAAATCTACCAAAACTATCAGTTTCAGTATTTTAAGGTTTTTTAGGCCCGGGGTCAAACTAGGGTTTGACATTCCCAAAATTTCACCCAACCAAAAATCTCGACCCAGGTCTCTAAAATTCAATTTTGATGAGGAGAGTAATCGTATGTCGGGCTCACTCAAAAATTCCTCTTCTGTAAAAATCCCTAATTTCCCACACCAAAAACTGAAAATGCCCGAAATCAAATTCCGCTTTGATAGAAAGATGCACCCTTCAATGGAGAGTTAGCCTAGCCTTATTTTGCTGATGGAATGTGGAGAGAGACCAAAAAAGTAAGAATCCCTAGCTTCCACAGCTGCACAATGTCTTCTTCTCAGGTTATCTCTGATACCATGTTTTATTTTTATCATTTAAGCGATATGATCTTAGTATCTTATCTGAGAGAATAACATGCACAGCAATAAACACAAGAGACAAGAGAGATAAAGAATTTTCCTCGAAGAAACCATAAAGGAGAAAACCCCGTAACTTCCTCAGAGATAGAATGAGCAACAATGGCAGCAGTAAAACCCAAAGACAGAAAAGATGATCTCCAATAGTTGTTCTCTCTCTCTCACTTGAGAGAGCTTCTCCTCTCCCACTCATGCGCCCGAATGAGTGAGTGTGTGTGTGATGTATGGAAATGAGGAGAGCCTCACTTCTATTTATATTATTTCGTTCACTTTATGTCCACTCGAACAAGTGGGCCTCACTTAACAATTACTTACCAGGGCCAACTTCTGTAGGAGAGTCTAATAACCCTAGTGCCCCACAATTGTGGGGACTTTGCCCTCTGATCAACAAGGGGGGTTAACCTTGACTCAATTGTGGGGACTATTTCCCCAACTTACAATGGAGGGTTAACCTCAATGACTTTACATGACTTGTTTACATTATTGAATCTCTCGATTAGAACATCGGGGCATGACATGACTCAATTACATTATAGATACTTCCCGAAATAAACATCGAGGTACAATACATAAGATATACAAGTGAATACATTCTGAAGTTACAAATACATCAACACCTGGACATTTAGGAAAACACAGATTTTAGGAACCAAGACCGTCACTAGCTTCAAAGGGGAAGCGGGCAATGAATAATCAGAGAAAGGAGAAAGCTACAGCAACACCACCAACCAATGAAGAGAAAGAAGACTTTGAAACTAGAAACTTACTGCCACTGTATATTCCACCAAGGAGGATGGATGCGCCATGAGTTAGCATCCCTAGCAAGGTTTGTGCTACACTGGTAGCACCCAAAATACCAAAAGGAATGAAAGCACTCCATGATATCATGCCCCAATTACAAAATTTATCCTTTGAAGATTATGACACAAACAAATTAAGAGATATTGATAGAAAGAACTACATGAAACTGGTGAAGATACACCTGAGTCACCAAACCGGTTTGTTGCAATGAAATGGACGAAAGGAATGGAACATTCTAGGTTATTTTCATTACTAATCATGCCACACTTTGGCCGAAGCACATAAGTGGAAAATTTTGTAAAGCAACTGCTAGTAATATTTCATGGAGGATTCCTTTGGTTAGACAAACTGTATTCAGTTGATGTCGGCCTAATTTCAATAATTATAGGACTGCCAAGGGTAGGATTAGACCCAGTATCAGTTTTGGATAAGGACAAAGACTCAGCCCTAATTGTGAAGTTCAAGGATAAGTATGACATGGCCAGGTCTAGTAGAGGGTTCTCAATATCATCTATTAATGATCCTAATATTCGGATGACATAAACGATATTATCATACAAAGTGTTGCACGCATCGCATCCAAATCAATGTACTACAGGTGCAGTAATGCTAGCTGCACTATGTGTAGAAGGAGTTCAAATTAATTGGTCACAATTTTTGTTTAATGAGTTGTTACAAGATGCAGCCTCATTGTAGGAAGAAGGTATTTCTTTCTACTATTCTTGGTTGTTCATTTTAAGCTCATTTATTGTTTGGTCTAAGCCAACAGACTACCATACTGTAGACTTACCTGTTAGTTGTAGAGGTGCAAGATACCAGAACCTCTGGTTCTCAATAGAAAAAAATAGACAAACAAATAGTAACAATGAATTTGTCATCCACAATGAAGCCTTAAAGCGTATAGTGAAGCACTAGGTGAGACTTAATGCGACTACTATTTCACAGTTTCAAAGAATTTTCAAATTTCAAATTGGTCCAAACTATGTTTTTATCCAACCACAGAGAGACCCACACCAACAATGGTTGGAAATGCAATATGTATTAACAAAAGAATATTTAGAAACCTTTATCAGTGATTGGCCAAAATAATGGGGCAGGAAGCGCCCGTAACTCAAGAAAAAGAGAAAGAGGTTAATAAGGGTAAACACCCCAGGAAAAACACACAAGGGACAGAGCCAGACAAAACTCAGTCTAATTCTTCTCATCATGAGCCACCACTAGAACAACAAAAACATGAAGGGGAAGATGTGGAAGAACAAAGGGAACCTAAGCACAAGAAACATAAGGCTAATAAGGAATCCAATACCTTCTGTATTGATCATAAGGACGTATCAGTATTAGCAGAAGCACTACAAGAAGCTGCCCAGGGAAATCTCCATGACCTCGATAGACAATAGATTGAATTTACTACTACTATTGCAAAGAGGCTAAATGAACTGGGTAGAAAAACTGAAGAAATAAAAATTGTAGTAGATCGTGCTCCCCAAGTACCACAGTCGCAGGATGCACCTGGCCTGTTTGAAGTGTTGAAAACCCAAAGACCAAGAGGATACCACCCAATTAGAGTACAAATTCAAAGAGAAGTACTAGATCTAGAGACTCCATAATCCAATCAAGTCGACATAAGTGTTGGATAGGTATTCCTATATTTTTTGAAGTTGCAGCCTATGGATGTGTATGCCTTACAAAAAGTGGCAGTTGCAAAAATTAGAGTAAGAGAAAGTTCCCTCGATAAGCAAGTGAAGTAATCCGAGAAGGATATTAATGAAATCAATGAAAATATGCAAAGGACCAAGCAAAAAGTAAGAGCAGGAAAAGAAAGTAAGAAGAAACTCAAACATAGTATATACCTTGCTTGTTCGAATCTTGAAGATGTTGAAATATTACAAGAAATTCCCTCCAGAAGACAAGGTCCTTAGGCTTGGAAATATAGCGGATGACCTTAGGTAGAAATTACAAAGATGGAGGAACAAATAAGACCCAACACACCTCTAGAAGTGCTAGAAAACAGAAGAGACACAACAACTGAAGCTGTGAAGAGAATCAAAGAGGCAACATAAATGTGTGCTAAGGTCGTCAACCAAGTCTCTCAGAATTACAAAACACTAATGGATGATGAGCGATCACATAATATTGCAAGTGAGTTGACTATGTTTGAAGCAAACATCATGTAGATAAGGAATGATATGAAACACCTACCCTTAGCACAGAAAAATGCTAAGGCGACGGAGATTATAAAATTACAGCAGCAAATGATTGTGTTGCACACATGGCAGTAGCATTGTGACGAAAGTAGCCTAGAGTTGTAGGCCGAAGCAAAAAAATTCACAGGAATCAATCAGCCTATACATCAAAAGGTGCTTGATATAGAGGCATCAGTGGATAGAGTCATGTCAGAACATGTCAGTTCCGACCTAGTGGAGCAAATGTGGAAGAGAGAGGAATAAGTACGCAAGAAGCAAAGAAGGTGGTGAAAATAGTGGAATATTTTCATAACAAAATCAGTGCAAGTCAAAACATGGAGGAATAGATTTGAGTAGCTCGGGACAACCCACATGTGAGTGTTGGCCTCCTATTGGGCCTAGGGACAGTAAGGTAGAATTCATGTAGAATTTTGCCTAAGTATGGAGAAGAGCTAAAGGAGGAGAAGAAGGATCTACAATTGAGGAAGCAGCATAAAGGCAAGAAGAGAAAGGACGTTGCGACAGAGGAAGTGAAAGAGAGGAAGAAGAAGAGGAGAAGGTGTTGGAAGGAGAATCTGATGCAAATAAGGAATCTGTGACAGAAGGATGGAGTGCTACAGGGGAAGGTACAACACAATATCAGCAGCAGAAGGTGTGCAAGTAGCATAACGGCTAGAAAATGACAGAAAGACATAATGATGAGAAAGTAACAGGACTTAACGATCGTGGGTATGAGATCAATTGGAGTCGGTGGAAACCACACTCATGAAGGAATATTTGTAATTTGGGTCATTAGTGACTCCCGTTAGGTGTTTCTAGAATAAGAAAGACAAACTGTTGGGTGGATATAGAAAGTCGGCTAAGAAAGCGACAGAAAAGGAGTTTGTAATGAGTTGGTATTGAGTCTGTATTGAGTTCATATCGAGTCAGTATTGAGTTTGTATCAAGTATGTATGGAGTCTACATTGAGTCTACAGTAAGGATATAAAAGAAGGAACCCAAGCTATTTGTGGGTAAGACATTCTCCCTATAGTCAGTCTTTATAGTTAGCTCTGAATTGTAGACTCTCACTGGTTGAAAAGCATAAGATCCTGGTTGGTGGATCGATATTGCTAAGTGCATCAAACTAAAGGATTTGCAGCTTAGTGTGCAAAAGATTAGGAAATCTTGAGTCGATCCAGGCTATGTGCGTATCACCAAAAGAGTAAAGTAGAAAGAGAAAAGGGATAATATAAGAGAGCATGAGAGGGAGGAAGAGTATGTAAAGGTAGAGAAGAATATCTTAAGCAGAGTCTGTATCTTAGTGCGCAGACGAAAGGTGAATCTATTTTCTCATGCCATATGAAGAGCACCTTGTGGTTTTTTCCCAGATGGGTTTCCATGTTATATTCTCTCTATATGTTTGAATGTTGAATGTGTCTAAGATATATGCGTAAGTGTTGTATTAAATGTATGATTGTAGGTTTTCTTATAAATGAATATATGTATGATGAACGCATTGTATTAACTGGATATGATTATGCTACATGTATGGTGTTTATTTAATGAGTTTCATAAGAGAGTTGGGGAACAACCTAGCCGTTGAAGCATAGTGAACATAAATAATCCACCCCCAGACTTCATTGAGAGCCTTGGTACAGAGACAAGGTACTAAACATCCTCCCACTATGGAAACATAGTTCTGGAAGTTACCCATCCTCAATATTAATATCTCTGGTGAGATGACATTTGTGTCGCAGGTGCTGCCGACTGATATCTGCTCTATCGGGCTGATATCTCGGGATTTTTTGTGCTAAGAAGAAGGGACTGAACCTAGGTTGGGATCCCTGGAAGAGGGACAGAAAATACAATAGACCTACACCATTTTTGGTATCAAATGGGAACCAGTTCCTAGAAGAAGGATGAAATACCTTATTTTTCAAAATAAGACATTTAGAATCTATGGAAAAGGGCAAGGTCGAGGAAGACCAGTCACAAATGCATAGTTACTTGAAGAGGCGAGTAATATTCAATCACAGCTAGAATCCATGGAAACTAACCGGTAGCGTAATGATGACACGGCATATGTCAATGATAAAGAGTCTCTGGCAGAAGAGGCGGATATTGTTGAAGAAAATACATAGATAACGCTTCTTATATTAGTATTAGGGGATATTTGTAGACCTAAAACAGAGGTTCCAATGTATGAAGGTAGTTTAAATGGTAGGGATATAGTTGATTGGTTGAGTTCCATGGCCAAGTACTTCAAATATGAATAAGTTTCTAAAGATAAGATGGTCAAGTTTGCTTTGACAAATTTGAGAGGTCATGTATTCCTCTGGTGGGATGGTGTCCAGGTTGAGAGAAGTAAAGGGAAGACCAATATTAAAAATTGGAATCGAATGGTAGCCAAAATGAAGCATAAGTTCTTGTCTAAAGACTACCATCTCTTTTGTTTAAGCAAATGCAAAACTTAAGGAATAAGTTAATGTCGGTTAAGAAATATACTGAAGAGTTCTATAAGGTGAATACTAGAGAGAGATATGTAAAGGATACCCCTAAAAAGGTTGTTAGATATATTAATGGTTTAATATTTGATATACAAGATGAAATTGGATTGTTATATCCAATAACTCTAGAGGATGCATATCAGTTTGCTTTGGAGGTTGAAAAGAAGATGACAAGGAGGCAAAATCAATAAGAAAGTGGTTGATGATCCTTCAAAGGAAGAGGATAGCGGGATGGAAAGAGAAATTTTCTACTACAGAAATAGGATTTTGGTAACTCATGTCAGCAAGAACAATATTTCCAAGGAAGAGGATCTCACTCTACAGGTAGAGGTAGATGATTTTTAGGAAAATGGTTTAGCTATAACAAGTATGTTGATCATAGATCATATGAGTGTCTAAAGAATCCTACAACAATCCAAGGAAGTGCATGTGCTTGCCAAGCCGAGGAAGAAATAATGGAGTTACCTACACATGAGAATGCACCAGAAGTTGGAGAGTCTTTGTTATTGAAGAGAGTTTTTGTTGAAGTCAACAAAAATAAATCAGGGAACCAACTCAAATAAATACATTGTTTAGGACTACTTGCAAGTCCAAAGGTGAGAGTTTCAAAGTCATCATTGATAGTGATAAACACGAATAATTTAATGCCTAAAGAGATGGTTAAAAAGATAGGTTTAAACAAGGTTAAACACCCTACTCCTTACAAGGTTTTATAGTTTCAAAAAGAGCATCGTATTTTGGTTAATGAGTGGATTGATGTGGAATTTCACATTGGTAGTTACAAAGACAAAGTGGTATGTGACATCATGACAATCAATTTATGTCACCTTCTGTTGGGAAAACCTTGGAAATGAATTAAAATCAGTACATCATGGAAGGAATATTTTGTATACCTTCGAGAAGGATGGAGAAAGAAACACACTTCTTCCCTTGCAATAGGATCATGCAGCTGAAGGAAGTAGTCCAAAGATGTTATTAGTTAATCGGAAGGAATTTATGTAGTAAATCAAAGGAGAGGATATCAACTTTGCATTTATTGGTAAACCAAAGGCAATCCTTACTAGCACAATTTTTTTTAATATCCCTCCCAAGTGACCATGGTGATTTATGTCCTAAACCCCTAGTGGTTCTATCATATGAGGGGTGTTTTGTAATTAAATAAACAGTAATGTGCAAACTAGAATAGGATGCAATTTGAATTTTTAATAATAGTTATGATTATTTACTAAATTCCATGTTAAGTTATGCCTAGGTTACATGGAGGATGCATGGGTCCAAGTGGACCATGCATTGGCATTTAGAAATGGAAAAACTCAAGCAAATCAATAAAATGCCAAAAATAACTCAAGCCAAAAATATGGAGCCTTCCAATTCAGTTAGAAGAGAAAATCTAGCACAAAGGAGGCAACTGCAGAAAAGTTGTCAAGGTTAAAAAGAAGGAAAATTTTGGAGATGCATTTTATAAAACAGAAAAGGGAAAGTTTGTTAAAGGGAATCAATAGTTTCTAAAGGAGTAAAGGACAGTCTAACAAAGCACTATGGCGCAGTTTCCAGAAAGGTAGAAAAGCTAGCTAAGGGCAAAAGCAAGCAACTTGGAAAGTTTCTCCTTTCATCCATGAGGGTGCATTGGTCAAGGTGGACTGGGAATGAAGAAAATTACCTATATAGGAAGGAGATCCCACCCATATTCCAAATTTTGATCATTTATGTTTTGGATTTTGAGAGTTTCTCTTAGTGGTTGAGTGATGTGCCTCAATTGGAGCTTTGGGTGGTGTGCCCTTTAGCCATTGAATCTTTTGTTTTGGTATCTCATTCTAGTGCAGCCATTAAATAATATTTTTTGCAGGTATTTATGTCTCCTTCATCTAATTATTAGATCAGTTAGAAGAGCTTTGAAGCCTCCTGTCAGTGACATTCACTCTTCTTCCTTCCTTCTCTCCTTTCAATGATGTTCTGGGAATTTTTGGAGTAATTTAATGGGAATTTTGACCCCAATATTATATGTTTCAAGTACAGATATCCAATATATTTTTTAATATTAGGTTTAAATCACTTTCAGGTCATTCATAGAGTTTGGGAGGTTTGGGGTTCAATTATCCTTGGTTTCCTAGCTCCAGAGCCATACTTTGGGGAGTTTTGCTATGAGCATATAACTTTGAGATTATTGTGAGATATATTTCAAATATCGTGGCCCTATTATGATATGATTTAATTTATCTACAAACTATACACCATTATAAACTATTTTGATTAAGTTTGATAATAATCTTTTACACCTTGCCTAGATTTCTATGGAAAAATGACTAGTTTTCCAGTTTGAAGCAATTAGTGTATCTAAACATGACCATTTACTTTATTTTATATTTAGAGATTATATTAAAATTCTAATGATGATATATAATGTTTTAAATTGAATGTTAGTAATCCTTTTAATGCGTTTGGAAATCACAGAAGTTTGACTAGATGCATAGTCCTAATCACTAGTTTTCATAGTGTGACCCTTAGCTTTCTTTGTGACTGTTCAAACCTATTTTAAACCTGAAAATATTAATGTTGGAATCCTAAATAGAGATATAGAACCTTCCTAATCCTTCCTTATATTTTTTTTTCTAGGAATTGATTGTTAATATTTTAGTTTGTGCCAGTTGGGACTCCCAAAATCCTGGTAGTATCCTTCAGCTTGGATGATGATCAAAACCTAAAAGGGACCAAAATACAAGTGCTTAGGAATATTAACATTCATTCTCCTAAATTTTCTTTTGGTTTAACCTGAACATACCAATTTATTCCCTCTTTTACTTGTTAAAATTTCCCACTTGTCAACTAGTTGTCGAAATATTTATTATATAGAGTTAGTGGACCTGGTTGTTGCCTTAGGCTCATTACAGTGGTATCATAGAATTCTCCTCTGAACCTGATATTAACTTACCTTGATGAATCCCAAAAGAGATCCCAATCTCGAACATCAATTCTTGAAGATATTTTCATTGTTGGAGAAGAGGAGGTCAACTCCATCCAAGGGAACCTTCAAGGAGTGGAAGGAAGTATGGATGATAGATGCATAAGTATAGAATAGAAGGATGAAGCATTTTCACAAAACATGTTAAAAACTAGGGATAAATACACCCAATTACAAACATAAACCAGATACATTCTTTCTAGGTTGGCGAACAAGAAAGAAGGGGAAGTCAACCGTAGTGGTTCCCACCAAGAGGAGAAGAAGGTATCCAAGGACCAAATATTCTCTAATACTGGACCCCATAATAGGCCAATTGAATACAAAGATCTACCAAGGTCTAATATGCTAATTTTTCTAGAGCATAGGGTGGAAGAAGATGATGTACCATTTGAAGGACTCACACCTATAGAAGTTCAACTCACTTAATACATGGATTTCAGTGAAGATTTCAAAAGACATTTGAGATTTAGATATTATTGTAAATATCAAGAGAGGGTCAAATACAAAGGAGGTAATAGAATTCTTACTCAAAATTTTGGAGGCAGAGAACCATAGGTGAAATATCCCTTCCTTACTTTGATGGATCTGTAAAATGCACTGTTAACTCATGGGTGCAGAAACTTGACACTTATTTTTAGTTGAATCCCGTGGTGGAGATCGATGCTATTAGGATGGCCACACTGCACTTGGAAGGATATGCAAGTGATTAGTGGTTCCATGGGTTGATAACCTTGCGATACTCATTCTAGACCTGATTTAGGATATGTTGTAGGTGTTGTATCTAGATATATGCAACAACCTCATGAGATCCATTGGAAGGCACCCAAGAGGATCCTTCAGTATATACAAGGCATCGAGAACTTCGGGGTACACTATGTTGCTAGTTCTCAACTATAACTAGTAGGATTTTCTTATTCTTATTGGGTTGGCGACCCCAATAACAAAATTTACACTTCAAGTTTTGTATTCATTCTTTCCAATGGTCCTATATGCTGGTCAAGTAAGAAACAGAGCATTATTTCCCTTTATTCAGTGGAGGTCGAGTACAGAGGAGAAGCAAATGCAGCTACACAATGTGTGTGGTTGCAAGGCACTCTTTGGGAACTTGATGTTACACTTGATTCACCTACTGTCATTTGGTGTGAAAATAAAAGTGCAATCAATATTTACACAGATCTAGTACAGAGACATAGGACCAAGCACATATATATTCATATGCACTACATTCGGGGCTTAGTGCATGATCAGGTGATTGCCTTGCAGTATTTCCCTTATGCTGAGAAAACTACTGATATTTCACCAATTATTTCACCGAGAATACCTTCACTTACTTGAGATCATTACTTGGAGTGAGTGATGCATGGTGATGGCTTCCGTTCACCTTCATATTTTTGGCACCATGTCCATTTTTTAGGAGAGGTTTTTTTCCCATGTGGTTTTCCTCTTTTCCTTGTTTTCATGGACAAGTAAAATATTATGTTATTTGAGGTGACTTGAGCCTTTGTTTCCAAGGCCTCCATGATATTTTTAGTTAATTAGTACGAATTCAATCATAAGGGGGGGATGTTAGAACAGTAATCCATCCTTAGTACATTAGTTTAGACCTTATTCAAATTCTTTTGCTTCTATGCATTGGTTGTTATGGTTTAGGGTTTAGGGAAATTGGTCTAGGAAGTAAACTGGTTATTTTGGCCCATTCACACACACACACCAACACTCTAACTTGGTCAACCTGGAACATTTTCTCCCTCATTAATGTCTTGGTGATCTCCTTCCTTGTTTTGGGGAATCTGGGTTTTACTAGGGGCACTGGTGATTTTTTTAGTCCATTTTGGCCTTCCTAGTGCAATTATTGTTGTTGGCGCAAACCTAGTCAAAAAAACCCAGTCGAAAAGGGTTCACACTATGTCGACACTTAACTCATTGGGATCTCCCTAAGCACTGGCCCAGATATGTTTTACCATGTCCAGCAACACCCACGAAGCGGATGAAGTCTCACCTGAGATGTTCGAGGGAGGGCTGACGGAACCAAGTTTCTATAGAATAGAAGAGGACTATGGGAATCGAGAATTCATCAACTTATTTATCATATCTGAACAGTATGTTAATCATTCATAGAACCATTCATCATCACTCTTCAACAGATCGCATCATTCATTCATAGCAAAAATAATCGCATCAAATAACAGAAATAACCATACTGTCGCACAAATAGATCTAAGAGGATTACATCATTGAAAAGTAGTAAACATTGCATCATAGATCCATTCCATAGTTACTCACCATTGGATTGCAGGAATAGAAATAAAATATAGAAAGAGACAAAATATAACAGTAATTTAGATAAATCCTTGTATTTTCATATTCCTTCTGCGCAATAAATCATAGATCCAAAACAGACATCAATTCAATCCTCAATCTAGGATTCCCTATAATGAACATGAATAATAATAAAAGATGACTCTTATATTCACAATTCTTCTTCTATTTATAGGCTTGCTCCTTTACATTCATGGTCCACTTCTAACTAACTCCTAAATAATTCTATCAACTAATGACCAATATCCATAAAATATGGTCAAAAGTACAAAAAGTGACACAAAATATTTAAAAGTAGTATATTTTCCTCCTTGTGCACTATCTTTGTCTTTCACAGTATCTTATAAGCTTGTGAAACATCCGCGATGTTGCGTAACTGAATTTTCCAAAACCCCTTGCCAATAGGCCCCCAAAATAATCGTGTGGCTCGCCCTCGAGCCACGTCAGTTGGACATGGTGTACTCATTGATTTTTATCTTGAAGTCTTCGTACTACTGAGAAATTTTTGATACCTATGTTATGAGTCTCTCAACAAGGTCCTGACATCCAAGCAAATCCTACTTTAAAGGGTGCTCCACCCTTTTTGCATTTACTTCCTTCTTACCGTCCTGCACAGCCTGGAACGCAGCGACTGCTTTTACCAACAGTTGGGCTCCAATTTCTTGGAACTCGTCGAGCTAGTCACTGTGTTTCCATTGTCACTCCTATGCTTTTCCAACCCATTTTTGTACCTCCTTTAACTTTGCAGACCACGTAATTGAAACAAGTGATGGCATTGTCCTTAACGTCATCTTCAGCGTTGCCAACTAGTTCTCGTCTTCCCGCAACTGCTTTGTAAGTTGCTCTAATTGTTCATCTTGAATGACACTACCCCAAAATTGTGTCTTCACCTCAGTAATATTCTTGGCATATTTCTCCATTTCTTCGAACTACCCCCGATCTCGTCGATGGCACTCTTCCATTCTGCAACCTGCTTTGGCGATGTGTTTGGGCAGACCATAGCATTCAAAAGGATATTGTCCAGCTAGAGTTGTGCGATGACTTCTCCAAGTCACTTTTCCTTTGCAGCTGCATCCCAACTCCATTGTTTTTTCATGGATGTACTGGAAGGAATCCGTAATAGCCTCTTCTACTTGCCCGCTACTAGCAAAAAGTTGTGCCTCCTTAACAACAAGGCGGTCAGTCTCTTTCTTCAACCCTGTTATTTCTTTCATTCTCTTCGTCTTCAAATATTCCCATTATTTCTTTAGCACCTCGATTTCCTCCATTGTGGCTGGTGTCAAAGTTTTCTTTTCGGGGCACAAGTCCTCTACTACTTTCTGCAGCGTCTCCTCTTCTTTGTGTGGCCGTATGTACTAGTTGTTGATCTCCTTCTAATGATCTACCAACTCCTAGTTGGAGACCAACTACATGTGTACTAAGGTCTGGGTGGACAACTTATTGATATCCTTTGCGATGCTCTGTAGCTACTATAGTGAGTATTTGACCTCTTCTCGTCCAGCATCGATTGTAGTCGGGGGAACCTGAATGTTTCTAGCCCGTGGCTCAATGCTAATCGATGCATATTCCTGCACAATTGCACTCTCTGATGCTCTTCATGAAAAAACATTATAGATAGAGTCTAACTTGGTGTGTGCCTCAGTAAAGCCTTCCTGGGTGGACTTTCACATCTCTTTTGCTGTAGTATCATATGAGTCAATGATAGCTTTATTAAGCCATTGTAGTTGTACCTCCATCAAAGATCTGGTACTACTGCTCTCATCCTACTCCATTTGTCTCTTAGTCCTTATCTCTTTCAGAATGTGTTGTGCCTCTGGGTCAGTGTCTATCGACGACTCGCCATCGAATTCATGGTGACTCTGCTAGTCAGCTCTTCGTACTGGATTGTCGAGAGCATATTTTGGTGGTCTTGTTGATACTTCACTGGCGCTAACCTACTCTCACCTTGTTGCAGGCCAATCATCAATCTCCACCTCTAATTCCTCATCCATCACCTTATAAGACATCGGTAGCCACTGTTTACCTGGGTTGCGGCGAGCTTGTACATGAATGGTATGTGGTCCTATGGTGAACCGAGCGATCCTCCGATATTTGGCTGCGGCCTCATTTGTCAATCGAGGAACTTTGATAGCTGTCGCCTATAGCATTTCCCAGTATACCCAAAAATGGATCACACAATATTCTTGCCTACTGGGCTCCTCCACCCACCACAAGTTTTCATACCATGCACCTTTGCACACCTTCATAGCTTCAACATCCATTCTTTCACAGTCCTCTGGCTCCATCCAAGCCACTAATGCAATGAGGATTAATAGCCAGCTATATGTGAAAGGCCACTCTCCGGTTTGAACTACTACCGCATCCTTGGTCAATTGGTTCAGTAAAAAGAGGAACTGGTACCCCTTCTGCACATTGTTGTGTGCACACAATCACCACTGAAGTGCACTAGATGGGGCAATTATTCCTTACAATCTTGCTAGCGAGAATGCATGCACTAATGCATACTACACGGCCATTGATACTGTCTATTCGATAGGCCCTCCCATCACGCTGTAATTCGAACCTCTGTTTCAACCTTGCAGCTAGCCACTTACCATTATCCATGCCTTTGAAATATTGTAATGGGTCTGGCCTATCCTTTGGAGCCCTCGTGATCTCTGAGATCAAATCTACCATGATTGAGATTGGCGTGTCCAACCACAATGTTCCTCCATGAAATCAAGCCAAGAGTTTCTTAACACAGGCATTCGCTTCATTCAGCCACCCAAAATGTGGCATGTTGATAAGCCCTAATAGGCCACCTTTATCCAACCCATGAACCCGTGGTTGCACTATGGGCCCTACTACAACCAAAGGTAATGAATCATAGGGCTCATTTGCGATGTCATGTAATGCCAATAGGTCGTGGTACTCATACATCATCTTCATCAGGGCTGGGACAATATTGGTGTTGCACACCATCCCTTTTGGAAACAATAGCATCTTCGGCTGATACTTATGGTTCTTGGTAATTTATCGAGGCTTCGCACTAGGTCGAGTTGGAGTGATGTATTTCAGGATTTATTTAAAAGAGACCCTGGTGCAAACCACTGATTCTACAGCCCTAGAGCTAGATGGCCCCATTTGGGAGGATGCATCTTCCTGTGCTCTCCCTGATGTTTATTTCTTCCTTTTTGTTGATGTTGGGGAACTTGTATTCTTCCCCCACCTCTTCTTCGTCGAAATAGATGATGATTCGACCTGCATGCAAGAAACTTCTTCAACAATTGTAACTGGTCTGATCGGTGAGTCTCTTTCACTAGAAATATCTACTATATTAGGGTTACTTTGCATCCCACAACAATTCCCCATAGTTGTGACACACTCGCTTCTTCACTCTACAGCTCTCGCAATCCACTCAACAATGCGGGAACTCAATTTCGCTTCCACACTCTTTGCAACTTCGACTTAGCAAAATGGTGCATTCAACCTGCATTGAGAACCTTCTTATAGCATCCAGATGATCTAACCTTAATCATCACCAAATCAATCGCGATCATCATGACCAAATCAGGCATTAACTACCTGAATCTACCGTCAAATTTTTCAACCCAATGGTTGGATCCGCCTTCAATACGCGTTGCTTCAACAAGCGTTGTTGGTTAATTGTCTTAACAGTGCTTCATTTATTGCTGATTTGAGTATGTTACGAC
The DNA here is from genome assembly GCA_001517045.1 of Pseudotsuga menziesii. Lineage (NCBI taxonomy): Eukaryota > Viridiplantae > Streptophyta > Pinopsida > Pinales > Pinaceae > Pseudotsuga > Pseudotsuga menziesii. Next base: position 159,508 of record LPNX010536226.1, read on the forward strand.
CCTACAGCTATCGCAACAGTTATTCCTAACTACACTACTAACTGCCCTACTTGCACATCCACTTCCTCCTTGTACGCCCTTCCTCTGGCTATCTATTGCTTTTTTTTTTCATTGTGGAGTGCCTCAAGCACTATGTGATTTCGGCCCTATCCTATAGGGCTTCAGGAAACTACCATTCACCAGTTTTGGTAGCACCACTCCATCTAATTGTTATAGTTGAACTACCCCCCCATAAGTAATATAATTAACAAGATATGGACCTAACCATTGCATCTATAACTTACCTGGATGCTTCAGGAAGTTGTTGTCGTATAACAGCACCAAATATCCTTACTGAAACTGTTTTTTCTTTATGTAGTGATCATGCCAAGCCTTATGTCGATCCTTCCTGACACGCTAATGGAACCCTACGATAAAGCAATCTTCTTCAAGCTCTATCAATTGCACTATGCTCTCTTCAAGCGTTGCATCATCATCCATTCCCGTCGTGGCTGTAATGCACAAACTGGGAACAATGTATTCCATAGGCATGACTTCCTCTTTCCCTTATACCAATTTGAATGGTTTTTTCCATGTCAATATCTTGCAAGTGGTGCGATATCCCCACAATACTGCTATAATCTTCAAATCCTAGTCATCTCGGTTAGCATTACACACCTCTGTAAGTGCATACTCCAAGATCTTGTTGAATGCTTCTACGGTCCCATTCGCCTGCGGATGATATGGTGAAATTTTCTTATGTTGTATATGCAACTCCTCCATCAGCACTTTTACTGTGCGGTTAATAAAATGGCTACCCTGGTCACTCATCAATACCCTTGGGCATCCAAACCATGTTACGATGTTTTCAAATAGAAATATTGTTGTTGTCGCAATATTGCAATCCACGAATGGTGCAACCTATGCCCATTGCGTCAAGTAGTCTATTGTTGTGATTATGTGCCACGCACCAGTTCTCTTCCCAGGTGGGTTGATTGGACCCACAAAATCCACATCCTATTTATCAAAAGGTTGCAAGGTTACTTGGGGTACTGGTGGCATCTCATCCCACCGCGATGGTTTTCCAATGCATTGATAGACATCACATGTCTATGCATAATTGGTCGCATCATTGTGTAAAGTGGGCCACCAAAGCCCTATGCAAAGCACCTTTCTTGCAGTAGCGCGACCCCTGTAGTGTCCCCCAACGACTCCTACATGTGCTTCTGCTAAAATTTCTCCTTGCTCATGGGGTAGGAGACAACGCTGTAAAATTTCATTTGGTCCCAGATTATATAGGTGTCCGACAATTAACTGGTAATCAGAAGCTTTAACCACCAACTGCTTCTTTTAACTGGTTGAAAATTCCTCTAGTGTGAGTCTCATCACCAAAAATTGGATTATGTGAGCATAATAGTCATCTACCATATCAACTCTTAATAACTGCGCATCGGGCATCCCTTCTTCAATATTGGTGGGCTACTCGTCTGTCTCAATTCTGTGCAAATGATCAGGGCCAGCATTCAAGTGACTCGGATTCACAATTATTTCAAAATCAAACTCCTGAAAGAGAAGTAGCCAGTGAATGATCTTCCCCCCCAACACAGGCTTATTGACTAGGTACTTCAAATTAGAATGTTCAGTAAACATCTTAAAATGGTCGCCTAAAAGGTAATACCTGAATTTTTGCAATGCATATACCATCGCCATGCCTTCTCGCTCTGTGGTCATATAGTTTTTCTCAGCAAATGATAACTTTTGACTAGCAAAAGCAATCGAGTGATCCATATCTCCTTCTCTTGGTTGCATGAGAACTACTCCCAGCACAACAGATGATGCATCGACATGAACATGGGACTCCTTGTTCCAGTCTAGGAACACAAGTATTGGGTTGAAGACATCTTGGCCTTCAAGGTGTCGAAGCTTCCTTGACATTCTGGGCTTCATACAAATGCAACATCTTTCTTCAATAGTTTCTCCATGGGGGCAGTAATCACAGTATATCCTCTAATGAATTTGCAATAGTACCCAGTGTGCCCCAGTGTCTCCCAAAGCATCTTCACATTTGTCAGTGATGGAAAGATCAAAATGAGCACTATCTTCGCAGGATCAACCAATAATCCTTTATTTCACACAATGTGACCCAATAGTATCCCAAATCGTGCGCAAAAAATACACTTCTTGGAGTTCAGCGTGATATGATGTTGTCGACACCTTTCCAGCATCAGTCGAAGGTTTGCCAAATTATACTTGATTAGACCATATACTGTCCAATCATCCATATAAACTTGTAAGAACTTTTGAATGAAATCTTTGAATGCGGTGACAACAAATCAAGAGAATACTACAGGTGCATTCTTCAACCCAAAAGGCATCACTTTGTATTGGAAGTATCCCCATTCTGTGACAAATGTCATTTTATGTTGATATTCCTTTGCAATTATTATTTGGTGATAACTAGAAAATCTATTTATAAAATAGTACATATTCTAACCGCCTTCTCCTTCGAGTACTTCATCTATGAATGGTGTCAAAAATGGTTCATGCATACATGCATCATTCAATTTTCTTAATTCCACATAGATTCAAACTTCACTGGTTTTCTTGTCTTCGACCACCATAGGACTAATCCAGTATGATTCTTCCATTGGCTCAATGATTCCAGTGTCCAACATTCAGTCAAGCTCATCCTTGACTCTTTCTTTGTATCATGGATTCAGGCGATATGGCCTCTGTCTTACTGGTTTTGTGTCTGGCTTTAACGCAATCTTCATCTCTGCTAGATCACCCAGTATCCCCTTCATTTTCAAGAACTTCGTCGAAAAGAGATCCTGAAACTCATGCAGCAAATCCATGATCTTTTCCATGGTCTCTTCATCCTAGTAGTCCCCAACACTTGCAAATTTTGGAGTCTCATATGTCCCAATGTTAACTTTTCTAATATTCAACGGTTGACTCATAGGATCAGTCGGTATATCTGGAGCTGCGATATCCCTGCTCCCTTCTGTCTCTAGAATATTGATATTTTGTAGCTCATCATCATCCTCAAGTTCTCCAAACACATTATAACATTCCATCATCAATTGCATGTTGCAATGCGCAGGTGGGTCTGCTGGACATGTAAGTGGAACAACTTTTAATACCACATCCCGAATGATCTGAAGTGCATTGTTGACATCAGGATTAGCATCTGCGAAGCTAAATGTATGAGAAAATATAACCATCAGATCTTCCCAAGTGGTTATTTCTTTGCGCAACTCCACTAATATATACCATGACCTTGGCATTTCATCCAAGGTGTGAACAAAGGCATGGACCCATTCATCCTTTGGTATTGATGCTCACAATGTTTGGCATTCCATCAAAGGGCTGCTAGGGTCATTCCTCCCATCATACTTCCCAGTTTGATACACTTCTGTGTCACCAAAGTGAACTATCATCAACCGTCGACACTGCGCCCATCCAGTAATTGTCTTGTTATGAGTTGCCCACCAGTGTGCTGTAGTAGCCTTCAGTGCTTCCTCCGTCACCAACATTCACTACGGTTCAAATACTTTTTCTTCAAACTCCATTTAGAATGTGGAAATATTAGGTATCCCTTTGTAAATTATTAATTCGAGAATCTCAATCGTGACATGATACAACAACTGCATGATCAGACTACATTTCTCGAATGGCACCTTGTGCATGCGGTTTTTCTAGTTTTCTCACGCATCCTCAAAATCAGAATACGTGAAACTAGCGCTACGCCAATCGAGTTCTCTGTCAGTAGTGGGGTGGATGTAATCTTTGGAAATGTTGTAAGCATGATCCCATCCCCTGGAAACTTTGTCTTTGACCGGTTCAATATATCATCGTTATTCATTTGGATCAATAGGAGCAATGACTCGGATATCTTGACTCTCAAATGTCATCATCTGCTTCTTAAAGTTAATGGTTGCCATACTATCGCTGGCCCATCCAATCCCCAACAATGTAGGGTAAGAACCTCCACCCTCAACAACTTCAATCACATCAAAGACATCATAAGTCTTCATACCTTCAACATCCACAACCAAGTTCAATACACATCTGATTGGTTGCACTTTATCCTGATTAGCCAATCGTAACTACACAGGGGACCAACCCAACGTTGGCCTCTCCATCTTCTGCCAGGTCTGATTTGTTAGGATATTCACATCTGAGCCCAGATCCAAAATAACTGAATCTACTTCATAGTCCTCGATCTAAATGTACATGTGCATCTGTTTGCTTGTATTTTTCTTGTGTAAAGAGTTCACTGTGGAATCCCTCCGCTCCTTACCTGGGTAGTGCAACAAATTTTCCATTTCAGCTAGAGCATCGGGATCTCTTGCCAGTGATAGACAAATTTCAAACAAGTGCTGCAAGGTACCATGCTTCCATGATGGTTTTGCCTCCAGTGAAGAATGAAAAGCAGAAGGTATTTCATAGACAGATGACTTAACAAGATTTCTTTTGATCGCAGCTCGGGCTCCAAAAAATGTCTCCTTTTCAGCTGCGATATCAAATGGCACCTTCTTCTACCCAGCCAATCAAATATGCGAGCAGGTCCCATCCTCTCCATCCGTCGCACCTCCGTGGGTGACAATGGAAATGTCAACATCCTCTATTTTGGGCTATGTTGAGATCATCATAACTATCAGTCCTTGATTCTGGTTCATCGATGGATTCTAAGTCAGCAGTGGATCCTGTTTCAATGGAGGGTTCATCGGTTGATTCACGGTCTGATTCTGAAGTGGAACTTGATTCTGGGCCTGGCTCTGCAACTGGTTTTGGTTTTGTAGCTGATTTTGATTCTGCAGCTGATTCTAATTTTGGAGCTAAGGAACGTTCCCGGCCTACCATCTTGCGATTAATTGTGGGAAGTTCTCAACAGTATGATCAATTGTAGTATAGTATGTGCATGAACACTGCAAGCATGGCAAATCTCTCTGGTAATGTCCAAATACCCCACAATTGTAACACTGTACAAATCCACGACCTTGTCCTCCTCCTCTTCCTCAGAATCCTCTGTAAAATCCTCCTTGATGTTGGTACTGTGGCTGATCCATCTGTTGTGGCGGGGGATTCAGCTACTGTTGAACATAGTGTGCTGCTTGAACATACTGTGGCTATGGCTATGGCATCACCATTTTATTATACTGCGGCTGTGGTGCAAACTGTGGCTGCGGTGCAAACTGTGGTTGTGGCTATGACGGTATAAATTGCATTTGCGGCAGTGGTGTATACCGTAGTTGAGGTTGATAATTTACTACCTGAGACTGTTGTTGTGGTTGCTGAACTACACGATGATCTTCTCCCTTCACAAAGTATGAATCATATATCCTTTCCTGAAGCAGATCATAAGCATGACAATCTTTATCTTCATGCCCCATAGACCAACAAAATGAACAATATAAGTTCATTGGATTTGACACCATCTTCTGCATGTAGCTACTTTCTTCGTGTCGATACCCATAAACTTGACATATGCGACACCATGGTATGCTCCCGCAACTCGGTGGGTTCGGCACCCTAGATAGCAGATAATTCCAAAATTCATGGCAAGTAACTTTAGTGTGTCCATATGCACGACACCAAGTGCACCAAATATCTTTGTGATTTTCTTTCCCTTTCTTAATGTCTTGTAACTGAAGCGTCAAGTTCACCATCTGCGCCTAAATTTGGTTTATACCAGATGCATTCTCCCTAACAAGTGAAGCTTCTAACTTCATTGCAATCTCCAGAGCTTCGCTCTATGTCATGATCTTCTGTTGCATCAATGGTTGCCGGATATGAGGTACCACTGTTGCGATAAACCATTCTTTTTGCTAAATGTCGCTCATACCGAAACTGACTCTCACCATCAATGTCTTAAATCTTTAATCGAAGTCTCAAATAGTTTCATTAGGAAACTAATTAATCTCTTTTAACTTAGTAATATATTGTGCTTCATATTTGGGATTTCTGAATTCTTCAATTAGCCCCTACCTAACTTCATCCAATGTCTTTGTAGGTGTCCCCGTAGGAACTTGTATGAATTTCATGTACCAATCCAGTGCACGACCCCGAATGGTAGTCGTTAATTGCCCTTTCTTGACATCATCATCAGTATTTTTCCTGACTGTCCACATTGCTTCGCATAGAAAACAATACTATTCGGGATCATCTATCGCGTTCCCATGAAACAAAGGTAATTTCATATTGTCGCCTGCCATCATGGGCCTTCTTCTTGTAGATGCTGACCTACCACTAGAATTTTTTTGGCACATATTTGCAAGTCGAGATGGAACTTGTGTTTCTTCCTAAGTATGGAGTAGTGCACAGACGTGTGGGTACATTGTTTTTGGGGTTTTATCTTACTATTGTTCTAGGCATAGTCTGGGTCTGGTCGTCCTCTTCGTCACTGTAGGGTCACTTCATCCCTTATGGTATTCCTTCGCAGTTTTTCATTTTGATCGTAGCAGGACCTTCCCCTGTCCTCTGCCTCTTCTCTTGTCGAAACCTTGCTCCTCCTCTTGTAAAACCACTTTCTTCCTCAGCTTGCCTCATAGTCTCATTGAAACTTGCACCCATCTACCCCTTATCTTCCCATTCGTCTCCCCCCTTTCATCGTAGTATCCACCGCCTCCACACACTGGAGTTCTACTACCCGAGGTGCATCTTCAGTATGCACTTTTCATAGACAAGCATTTTAATTGACAATTGTAGCGACAATAAGAACCTACCTCTAGGGCTGTTGAAAAATTCACTTTCTGCTTTGTTGTAGGACTTGGTAGTGTCAACTGCAAACTTAGTGATATATCCTTCTAGGATACTATCCATCTAGACCTCAACAGCTCATGATGCTCTTTTGTCAATTTCTTGCAGCTCCTAGATCAATTCAGGGGTCTAGGATGTTGGTTCTCCTCTTTGGAAATTTGTCTTCTTGTATGTGAACTGCGCTAACCACTCGTATAGTATGATGGGAAACTCATATAAAAAGTACTCGTGAGGACCGTTGTGTATGTATCTCTCCAACCACTTGTCCATCGTCAATCTAGGGATCTGATTGTCTGCTTCAGTGAATTCTCACAGCTTCTGATCAAACCAATCTTGAATTTTCGATCACATCAGATGCCACATATCCTCCTCTCAGTTGCAACGAGGTCCCGACAATGGAACCATTTGTTGGTGCAAACCCAGTCAAAATGGGTTCCCACTCTATCGACACTCGACTCGCCATGATCTCCCTAAGCATAAGCCCATACAGGTTTTACCCTATCCAGCAACACCCACAAAGTAGATGAAGTATCACTCGATATGTTCGAGCGAGGGTTGACGAAACCAATTTTATGCATAATAGAAGAGGACTATGGGCATCGATAATTCATCAACTTATTTATCAGATCTTACTAGTTGCTTAATCATTCATAGAACCATTCATCATCATTCTTCAGCAGATTGCATCATTCATTTATAGCAAAAATAATCGCATCATATAATAGAAATAACCATATTGTAGCACAAACATATCTAAGAGGATTACATCATTCAAAACAAGTAAACATTGCATCATAGATCCATTTTGCACTTACTCACCATTGGATTGTAGAAACAAAAATAAAAGACAGAAAGAGACAAAAGATAACAGTAATTCAGATCAATCCTCGTCTTTTCATATTCCTTCTACGCAATAAATCATGGATCCAAAACAAACAACAATTCAATCCTTGGTCTAGGATTCCCTATAATGGACATGAATCATAATAAAAGATGACTCTTACACACAATTCTTCTTCTATTTATAGTCTTGCGCATTTACATTCATGGTCCACTTCTAACTAACTCCTAACTGATTCTATAAATTAATGATCCATATTCACAAAATATGGTCAAAAGTACAAAAATTGACACAAAATATTCAAAAGTAGTCTATCTTCCACCCTGTGTGCTATCTTTGTCTTGCATAGTATCTTCTGAGCTTGCACAACATCCGCAATGCTACGCAATCGGCTTGTCCAAAACCCCTTGCCAATAATTTTTCACCTTGATCCACTCCCACTCCTTTCTTTGATCACCCACGCATGTCATAAACTCATTTATTCTCCAGCATGCCACACCAATGTTCACACCAGGTTTTGTGACAATTTGGGGTGATTTGAGAGCTGATTGGTCCACCTAGGGGGGACATAGGCCAAATCTAGTAGGGACACATGTGCACTCCCAAATGGATACCTACGCCTCTCCATTTTTCCCAAATTTAATATATGTCTTTTCTAAATATATTCATATGTTAGACAATGCTAATAATATCCACTATTGTGTTCACATTTGTGTGTAATTTTACTCTTTCGGGATTTTTTGTGCTTGTTTTGCAAACTAGAGAGAATTAGTGAGATTTTCTTGGCTTCTAGACCCAGATGTGAATCAATTCTCACATGGTATTAGAGATGATTGAAGCTTCAAATCAAATTCAATGTGTTTGATTTGATATTAGAGTGATTCTCCAGAGAAATTTGTGAGTTTTCATTGCATGTACATTCATTAATTTTCACCACTAGCGCAAGCATAGATGGAGCAAACTCATGTCTTGCTAACACCATTCAATTACTTTGAATGGAATGTCAATATGGTTATCCAGTTGAGGTCCAAGGGTCTCTACAAGGTCACCATTGGGACAAAGGTCCAACCAAATTATGTAGTAGAGAAATCAAAGTATTTCAATAGACTTGATGAAGCATTTGGAATGCTTTGTCTCAGCATTTCGAGAGAAATCCGGTTTCATGTTGACAGAATATCCACCCCAAATGAATCTTGGCTCAGGATTGAATCTCTCTTTGGGAATACTGAAGAGTTGAGGGGTCACCAACTTGAAAATGAGCGCATCACCTTGAGCCCAACACATTATGAGACCATCCAAGAGTTCTTCACCAAATTCAAGTCTTTGGTGCTTCAGCTCAAGCAGTGTGGAATATAGAAGAAATAAGAGAAACTCATACTATCAATCCTTTCAAAGATAGGGCCTGATTATTCTGTGTTTGTTAGCACATTTAACTCAAGCAAGCTCACAGCTCGAAACTAGAAATTGTCATCACTAGCAAGCTTCATGGAGTCTTTGATCCAAGAGCAAGATAAGCTAGTGCAAATGGGTACCATCAAGACAAGCAAGGACCAAGATCTTGTTGCAGGGGTTTCAAATCCATCAAAATGCAAGAAGAAATCCAAGGATTTGAAACAACCAAAGAAGAAGAAATAAGACAGCCCCGATATTCCTGATGGGGGTTCAAATCCTTGCAAGGACAAGGACAAGAAGGGAAAGGAGAATACCAAATGCACCTACAGTCACAAAGGGTGTCATCCAGAGAGTGCATGCATGAAGAAAACCATAGATATGATGGAACAACTATTGGAGAAGAAAAACATCCCATTCCCAAAGGGCGCAAGGAAGAAGGATGGAATTTCAAGATATGACAACAAAGAGAGGTGCCATTCATTGGTTATTGGTTCTTCAGACTCTTCCACCTTCATCATTGATTTAGGAGAATCAAGGTGCATGGCCTCTGTCAGATACTTCTTCACATCCATTTATTCAGACAGTGGCCCAAATGTTCGAATGGGTGATGATTTTGAGATCTTGGTCAAGGGAGTTGGCAGGATCAATCTTGAAGATGGATATTTCAACAATGTCATGTATGTACCAGACTTGGCAACGAACCTGTTATTAGTATACCAAATAACACATACCGAAGAAGCCAAGAGAGTAACATTTACTCCAGATGAGGTTGAGAGAGCAGAAATCTCCTCCAAAAAAAGTGGTGGCATTGGGGTATGCAAATCACCAAGCTAGGATGTACAAATTCTCCAAATTTCTTCCTAACTCTAGTGGGCAAGTGCTTCTGTCTCATGCCAATGAAACGAGCAAGATGTGGCATGAGAGATTTGGCCATATGAACTACAAATACCTCTAGGCATTGAACAAGGATGGCATGGTGTAAGGGCTTCCTCCTATCAAGAACTCCAACAGTGCATGCATTGGTTGTGTGGTGGGAAAGAATCCAGGGCGCAGCTATGAGAAGGGGAAGCAAAGGACAGATACACAAGTGCTTGGGTTAGTGCATTCAGATCTCATTGGTTCTCTTCCCACTCCCTCCTATGGAGAATCAAGGTATGTTTTCACTTTCATAGATGAATTCTCAAGGTTATGTTGGGTCTATTTCCTCAAGGTCAAATCTGAAGTCTTTGAGACTCTAAAGATTTGGAAGGCCCTGGTTGAGAATCAAAGTGGGAACAAGATAAAAATCCTTCATACTAATAATGGTAAAGAGTATGTAAACAAAAATTTGCAGCACCTATGTAAGGAATGTGGCATCCAAATGTTTCATTCGGTCCCCTACACACCACATCAAAATGGTGTGGAAGAGAGGAAAAATAGGGCGCTCAAGGAGATGGATACATGTATGATAGAGAATAAGGATTTGAGTCCTCAGAAATAGGATGAATCCATTAACTGTGTTGCATACATTCAAAATATGGATCTACACATATCATTGAGTGGGAGAACACCTTATGAGGCTTGGTTTCGTCACAAGCCAAATATTTCACATTTTAGGATTTTTGGCTCAAGGGCATGGGCTCGAATTCCTTCAGAAAAGAGGAAGGCATTGCAGACACAAAGAAAGGAGTTCATTATGGTGGGATATGGTGAATATGCAAAGGGATAAAATATATTTTATGCATCCACACACAAGACTTTCATAGAAATAAGTGTGCAATTCGAAGAGGAAATTATTCCAAATTTTGAACTAGCACCGGGGGGGATGCTCTTCTCCTCAACACCAAGATGATGTAAGTGATGATTCCCTTTCTAATATCTCTGGTATTTCTGATTCTGAGATGGCTGAAGATGATTTTTCTAAACATGAAACGCCCTCAAGGCCCAAGTGGGCAGAAAACCATAGAATTTGTTGGGATTTAACAAGCAATCCTTTAGATCCTAGGAAGACTAGATCACAATTCCATGGTGCTTATTTTGTAAATGAATTGATTCATGTTGAGCATTGCTATATGATTTTTGGATATGATCCACAATTATATCAGGAAGCATATTATGACCCAATATGGCAATCATCCATGTAAGAAGAGTTCAACTCTCTACAGGAAAATGAGACTTGGGAATTGGTTCCTTTGCCTCCCAAGAGGAAGCTTGTGCAATGCAAGTGGGTCTATAGGACCAAAGGTGCTGATGATGGGTCTGATATAAAATATAAGTCCATATTATTTTCTAAATTCTTCTCTCAAGTACAAGGAGTGGAATATACAGAGACATTTGCACCGGTTGCAAAGACTCGACTCTATCAGGCTAGTTTTAGCCATTGTTGCTAGTAAGCGCTGGGAGGTTCACCACATGGATGTCAAAACTAAATTTCTTCATGGTGATATACAAGAAGATATATATATATATATATATATATATATATATANTGGTATGCCAACATGGACAATTTTCTGCTATCACTTGGATTTGTTAGATGCAAGTATGATCCTATTTGAAGCATATCAGTGATGTATTGCAGGTCATTGTACTGTACTTTTATTATCTTTTGATTACAAGTAGTTGCACCAAATAAATTGGTTCAATTAAAGCATCTTTGCACAATGAATTTTCAATGACTGATCTATTGAAACAATTCCTTGGATTGGAAATTGAGCAATTTGAAAGAGGTATCATGATAAGACAAAAAAATTATGCTTCAAACATGTTATTGAAGTTTAATATGGCTTCGTATAAGTCATCCAAGTTCCCATTCCTTTTTGGTATCAAACTAGGTGAAGTTGGTGACACTCCATTGGTGGATTTCTCATTGTATAAACAGCTAGTCGGTAGTTTGTTGTATCTTACTCATTCTAGACCTGATTTAGAATGTGGTATATGTGTTATATCTAGATATATGCAGAAGCCTCATGAGATCCATTGGAAGGAAGCCAATAGGATCCTTCAATATGTACAAGGCACCAGGAACTTCAGGGTACACTATGTTGTTAGTTCTCCACTAGAAGTAGTAGGATTTTCTAATTATGATTGGGCTGGTGATACCAATTGCAGAAATTCCACTTCAGGTTTTGTGTTAATGCTTGAAAATGGTCCCATATGCTGGTAAAGTAATAAACAACACACTATTTCCCTTTCTTCAGCTGAGGTCGAGTACAGAGGAGCAGTGAATCCAGCTACATAATGTGTGTGGTTGCAAGGCATTCTTTGGGAGCTTGATGTTGCATTTGATTCACCCACTGTCATTGTTGATCCTAGATTTGTTATCATTTTTGGTAGTTAAATTACTCATTTATACACATGTTTTATTATCTTTTGTATATTTTATGTCACGCAGATCATTATTTAGTCTCAGGTATGAGTGTATTTAAGGTTTATAAGAAATTTTTTTATTATTATTATTTCTATGGTTTTATTAATTAGAAATGACATTATCAAAGTGCATTTGACGTATTAACTAATTTATATATTTTTTTGCAGACTTTATAATCTTTTTGGGCTAAATTAATAAACATAATGCATTCATTCTACCTTGCACACAGCACATCCAGCTTGTCATCCAGCCCATTGCGTGAAACTCGCTGGTGGTTTTCCAAACGTTGAAACGTGTTGTTGTAGACTGTAGCCCTGAAGCGCGCTAGCAAACAGACACTCCATTCGCCCTAGATTGATGCCCAGCGTATCCAGCTCACGGCTTAGCTTTATGTTCAGCTCTCCCTCCAGATCGCCCATCAGACTGCACGCTGCTGAGAATTAATTTCGCGCATTTAAAACATGAAACAGCTTGCAAATGAACTGTTATCCACGCATTTGGGTAATGAAGCTGTGTTCTAGATAATTTGACAGCCTGCATTCTCTTTTTCTCGCCACCACATCAACAATCCACGTGTTGGATTGATACATTCAACTCACGCTCTAGAAGATTCGTTAGTACGCTCTCCTATGTTTGCCATCAGCCCACCTACTGCGCTAAGGAAGGAACCCGTGCGCCACATCTGAAGATCATTCATGCTGAAGAGGAGCATGTGTGTTCGCTACCCAGTAAAAATACCAGAACCACGCTAAAGAAGGAAGGTTTCCTGCGTGTTGGCCTCTAATCTATTTTGTGCCTTTATGATCGACTAAATTTAGAGAGTAGTCGACCACTAAAGGGTTGACTTGCTCATCTCTGTAAATTATTATATATAGTAGCCTCTGTGAGAGATCTCAGTTAGCTAGAAGATCTAGGTACAGTAAAACAGTATCAATTCATTTTTGATCTGTTCTTAAGCATTGTATTTCTATTCCACAGTCTAAATAAAGATTTGTATGTGTTGTTGTTGAAGATTGCGTTTGAGTAGAAGTTAGACAGGCATCACCCCTGATTACTGAGAGGGACCCTCATCAACCAAAGGTTTCTTTCTTTCATTTTTCTATTGTAGCTAGTTTAATTTACAGTCTGTATTATTATTTCTGTAATGCAATTTTATTTCTGAAATAGATAGTTAATTGCGCGTATAGTTTGTTTCCATTTTTGTTTTCAGTCACTTCATTTTCAGTTATTGTTTGATTTATTTGCAAGTTAGATAAAATAGATTGTTGTTTATCAAATTAAGTAGATTCAGTTCTGTCTATTTCTTTTATGTCATAAATTATCAGTTTATGCAATTTACATTCCAGTTTATTAATATGCAATGGTTTCTTTATGCTTATGTTTATGAATTTGTTTAAGTCTATTTTATTGTTAAATTTTCTTAATAAGTAGGTTTATTTATTGCCTGTATGCATTAGAATTACATCTGCATGACTTCAGCTAGAGATTAGCTCATTTAGGTTAGTTTTTACCAATTTAACTATGCAAACTGTCATTTGGACAGCTTGTTCAGTCTGTTATTCAACCACCCCTTTCAGACCCACAGTTTAGTCTGTTGTTCAGCCCTTAGTTCTGTTTTTAGTATTTTTTATGTATTTTGAGACTGTTTTTCGTTCTGTTTTGTTAATATCTGAATTATGTTTTGACTATAATATTTAGAGGATAGTTTTATTTAACATTAAAGTTCAAGTTTAATTGTTTTAGGTTATTTATTGAGGTTTTATTATTTTCCTTTTTTTTTCCTTTAATATGTGTTAAGTTGTTTTTGTTTCTTGAATATTGCTTTTGATTTTGTTTTACCGTTGTATTGTTTTTTGTTTATGCCTTTTAGATTGATTTATTCATTTGCATGTGAGATTTAGTGTTATATATGTTATCCTTAGTATGTTTTTAGGTTATCTCTTTTATGTTGTGTTATTATTGAAAGAACTTGTAGGACAGATCCTAGATATATTTATTTTATTAAGTTTTCTGCTTGCTTCTTTTATTAAGTTTTCTATTTGCTTCTTTATTAAGTTTTCTACTTGCTTATAAGTTAAGTCCTCCTTGTACCCTAGTTTCCCATTTGAATAGTTAATTGTTGATTGTATTTCATTTTAAAGTTATAAAATAAATTATTAATTGTTTAGTTTATTGTTTTGTCTTAGTTTAATTACCTTAATAGTTGAATTCTTAGGATTTTGAGTTGGTTTTTCATTTTGAAAGATCTTTTGATCTTTTGTTTGTTAAAATATTTCCACAACACCATAAGAACCCCTCTGCCTTTGCATATATTTTGTGTCAACTCTAAGCTTACCAACCCTGGTTGATAATTAAAGAATAGGTGGATTAATTTATACATTATAATACACCCAACAGTCATTTGGTGTGACAATCAAAGTGAAATCAATATTTCCACAAATCTAGTACAGATATAGAGGAACAAGAACATAGATATTCATATGCACTACATTCGGGTTTTAGTGCCTAATCAGGTGATTACCTTGCAGTATTTCCCTTATGTTGAGCAAACTGCTGATATTTTCACCAAGTGTTTCACCAAGAATACCTTCACTTACTTGAGATCACTGCTTGGAGTGAGTGATGCATGGTGATGGATTCCATTCATCTTCGTGTTTTTGGCCCCATGTACATTTTTTAGGATAGGTTTTGTCCCCATGTGCTTTTCCTCTTTTCCTTGTTTTCGTGGACAAATAAAATTTTATGTTGTATGAGGTGACTTGAGCCTTTGTTGCCAAGGCCTCCATGATACTTTTGGTTAAGTTGTACTAAGTCAAGATTAAGGGGGGTGTTAGAACAGTAATCCATCCTTAGTATCTTAGTTTATACCTTAGTCATATTCTTTTGCTTCTATGCATTGATTGCTATCGTTTAGACTTAGGGAAATTGGTCTAGGAAGTAAACTGGTTATTTTGACCCATTCACACACACTCCAATGCTCTAAATTGGTCAACCTAGAACATGTACACCCTAATTAATGTCTTGGATCGCCTCTTCCTTGTTTTGGGGAATATGGGTTTGACTAGGGGCGCTGGTGATTTTTTAGTACATTTTGTCTCTCCTAGTGCATTTATTGTTCACCTTGAGCTACTCCCACACCTATTTTTTCTCACCCACACCTTTCACAGACTCATTTATGCTCCAACATGCCACACCAATGTTCACACCAATTTTTGTGACTGTTTGGGTTGATTTTAGAGCTGATTGGTCCACCTAGGGGGTATGGAGGTCAAATCTAGTAATGACACATGTGCACTCCCAAATGGCTTCCTAAGCCTCACGATTTTTCCCAAATGTAATATATATTTTTTCTAAACATATTCATATTTTAGACAGTGCTAATAATATTCACTATTGTGTTCACATGTGTGTGTAATTTTACTCTTTCAGGTTTTTTTGTACTTGTTTTGCAAACTAGAGAGAATTAGTGAGAGTTTCTTGGCTTCTAGATCCATTTGTGAATAAATTCTCATAGGAGTGCCTATATTTCATACCCTTCAATTCAAAGGATTAGTCCAAGGGAAGGAAGCCATTGTTTTGGTGGATGGAGGACAACTCATAATTTCATTGACACTACAATGGTGGAGAAAAGAAAACTTCACACCAAACCTATTGATGGATTCATTGTTATAACCCTTTGGAATCACTCCATGGACTGCACAAAATGGATCCCCAAACTGAGAGTGGTCATTTAGGACTATACAGTTACTAACACTTTGTATGTGGTGAATGTGGTTGACACCAATATAGTGTGGTTTTCCAGTGGTTATTTTCCATTGGTGAACATTCTATGAACTACCAAGTTTTGAAAATCAAGTTTAAAGGTTTCAATGGGAAACAAGTTGTTTTGATAGGTATGAGCACTTACTCAAAGCAGTCGGTTTCTTCCCACAACATGAGATCTATATTAAAATATGAATACATATAATGGGTTATTGAATGTTTCATTGCTGCCCAAGGATCAACCATAGACATTTCTCAACATCCTGAGGACATAAATATCCTACTAAAAAAGTGAGAAAAAATTTGGAGATCTTCTTCCAGGGAGGCCACCTGACAAATGGGTTGTGCATGTGATAGAATTGGAGGTAGGGACACTTCCTATCATGATTCGAACTTACAAGCATCCCAAAAGGCTGAAAGATGAAATTTAAAGGACCGTAAAGGAGTTGTTGGAATTGGGATTGATTAGACCCAGTACCAGTCCTTTTAATTCTTCAGTGGTATTGGTGAAGAAGAAAAATGGAACCTTGAGGATGTGCATAGACTATAGAGCTTTGAACAAAGCACCATTAAGAACCGGTACCCCATCCCAAGAACTAATGAGCTAATTGATGAGTTGCATGGGGAGAAATTTTTCTTGAATATTGATCTTCATTCTGGATATCACCAAATCCATATGAGAGAAGAAGACACATAAAAATAGCCTTTTGTTGTCATTGTGGCCATTTTGAGTTCCTAGTCATGCCCTTTGGCATAACTAATGCACCTACATCATTTCAATATTGCATGAATATGGTAATTAGGGAGAAGCTTCGTAAGTATGCATTGGTATTATTTGATGATATTTTGGTATATAGTAAAAATTGGAAAGAACATATGCAACATATGGAAGTTGTACTAACCATTCTTGCATATCAGTCCTTGTATGTAAAGTTATCCAAATGTGAATTTGGAATGACTGGGCTATTATATCTTAGCCGTGTGATTGGGAAAGAGGGGGTGAAGGTACACATGGAAAATATCCAAGCCATCACTGATTGCACAAGCCCCA
Organism: Pseudotsuga menziesii; assembly: GCA_001517045.1. Lineage (NCBI taxonomy): Eukaryota > Viridiplantae > Streptophyta > Pinopsida > Pinales > Pinaceae > Pseudotsuga > Pseudotsuga menziesii. Next base: position 176,644 of record LPNX010536226.1, read on the forward strand.
AGAATGTCACAGAATTGAGAGGATTCCTTGGAATCTACACTTACTATCGGAAGCTTGCCAAGGGATATTCTCAACTAGAAGCACCTGTGACTGACCTCACCGTAAAGGAATATTTTTGTTGATCAGAGGAAGATGAAATTTTTTTTGAGAATATGAAGAAAGTCATTAGTAGTTGTCCATTCCTATCTCTACCTAATTTCACTCAACCTTTTGTGCTTGTGTGTGATTCCTCATGGGAAGGTATTGGAGCAGTACTTATGGAAAATATGCACCCAATTTCATTTGAGAGAAGAAATTCATAGCCCCATTAAAGACATTATTCCACATATGACAAAAAAATGTTGGCCATAATGCATTCCTTGGACAAATTCTGGTAGTGCTTGGTGGGTAGCAAATTTGTCATCAAAACTGATCATAACAACTTGAGACAATTCTTGACCCAAAAAGAGCTTAATGATAGGAGGCAGAAATGGGTACGTAAAGTTCAAGCTTATGATTTTGATATAGAATACAAGAAGGGAAAGATGAATGTAGTATCAGATTCCAAGTCAAGAAAACCATTATTTTCTACTATGGAGGTCCCTAAGGGATGAAAAGAAAAACTATTTTTTAGAATACTCCATAAATCAGCTTGCTTGTGAACTTGTCAATGGATAAATTGGGGATGGAATGTACAAAATAGTGGATGGGATCATATACTATAATGATAGAATCTACTTAGTACCAAGATCAAAATTAAGAAAGAATATTTTGGAAGTTACCCATGACTCACTACTAATAGGGCATCTTGGTTTTCTAAAAACTTACCGAAAGAACATAGAGATATTTTATGGAAAGGATCCAAAGCTGATGTGTTGAGATATGTGATAGAATGTAACATATGCCAGAAAAATAAAGTAGAGCACACACATCCAGTTGGTTTACTTCAGTCACTTGCTATCCCAAATAGAAAATGGGAAAGCATTTCAATGGACTTTATCACCGGGTTGCCAACAACTCAAGGTAAGGATTGTAAATATGTGTTAGTTGAACGATTGATGAAGTTTGCAAATTTCTTTTTTTTCCCTCCTACCAACTCAGTAACACAAATTACTGAACTATTCTTTAAAGAAGTCTTCAGATTGCATGGATTGCCAAAGATAATAATAAGTGACATAGATATTGTGTTTATCAATACCTTTTGGCAAGAATTGTTTAAATTGGTGGGAACAAAATTGAACCTCAATACAAGTTATCATAGCCAAACCGATGGCAAAAATAATGGCCAAACTGAGAGGTTAAATCAATGGATGGAGGTCTATCTCAGAAATTACGTGACGAGATAGCAAAATGCATGGATCAGATAGTTGCATCTGGGGGAATTCTACTATAATACTACTTATCATCGGTCGATAGGCATTTCTTCATTCAAGGCCATGTATGGATATGAAGCTCCAACTTATGTGGATCAAATTTTTGGAGAGAGTAAAGCACCAAAATATAAGGAATAGATTCAAGAAAGCCAATACTTTCTAAAGGCACTCAAGAACAACTTGCAGGATGCTCAAAACTAGCAAAAAACGTATGTAGATGGGAATAGAACTGAAAGGAATTTTCAAGAAAATGACTTAGTATATTTAAGATTGCATCCTTAAATACAGTCAACTCTGAAGGGTAAAGGGGATTAAAAATTAAAACCCAGGTTCTATGGTCCTTATAGAATAATAAGGAAAGTTGGTAAAGTTGCTTATGAATTGGAATTGTTTGAGAATTGTAAGGTGTGTAATGTTTTTCATTTTTCATATTTAAAAAAAGCAGTTGGGAAATAGGTAACAGTTTCAACAGAAATTCCCCCTTTGGATGATGAAGGGAAATTAATTTTGGTGCTAGATAAAATATTTCATACCATAGAAAGGAAAATTAGAAACAGAACCATTAAGGAGTACTTGGTCTTGTGGGAAGGGCTACCCAGTGAGGATTCCACATGGGAAAATGAACAATTGTTGCAACACCCTTAAATGCAGTTACTTGAGGACAAACAAATTTTGGGAGGGGAGGACTGTAATATCCCTCCAATGTGACAATGGTGATTTATGTCCTAAACCCCTAGTGTTTCTATCTTAGGAGGGGTGTTTTGTAATTAAATCAACATTAATGTGCAAACTAGACTAGGATGCAATTTTAAATTTTATTAATACTTATTACGATTTAATAAATTTCATCTTAATTTATGCCTAGGTGACAAGGAGGGAACATGGGTCCAAGTGGACCATGAGTTGGTATGCATAAATGTAAACAATCAAGCAAATCAATAAAATGCCAAAAAGAACTTGAGCCAAAAATATGGAGCCTACCAATTCAACCAGAAGAGAAAATCTAGGACAAAGGAGGCAACTGCAGAAAACCTCTCAAGATTAAAAAGTGGGCAAATTTTAGATATGGATTTTCTAAAATAGAAAATTTCAAGTCAGTCAAAGGCAGGGTACAGTTTCTAAATGATTAAAGGAAAGTTTGACAAATCACTAGGGCACATTTTTCAAAAAGGTTGAAAAACTAGGTCAAGGAAAAAGCAAGCAAGTTGCCAAGTTTCTCCTTTCATCCATGAGGGAACATTGGTCAAGGTGGATTGGGAATGAAGCTAACTTTCCTATATAGGAAGGAGAGCACACCCCTCTTCCAACTTTTGATCATTTGTGTTTTGGAGTTTGAGAGTTTCTCTTAGTGGTTGAGTGATGTGCCTCAACTGGATCTTTGGGTGGTGTGCCCCTTAGAAAGTGAATATTGTGTTTTGTTATCTCATGTAATTGCAAGTATTTATGTCTCCTTCATCCAATTATCATATCATTCAGAATATATTGGAAGTCTCCTATCAATGACATTCACTCTTCTTCCTTCCTTCTCTTCTTTCAATGATATTCTAGAAATTTTTGGAGCAATGTAATGGGCATCTCAACCCAAATATTATATGTTTTATGTAATTATTTCCAATATATTTTTTAAATCATTTTTGTATCACTTTCAAGTCATTCATAGAGTTTGGTAGGTTCAGGGTTTAGTTCTCCTTTATTTCTTAGCTTTAGAGCCATACTTTGGGGAGTTTTTCTATGAGAGGCTACCTATGAGATTCTTGTGAGATGTATTTCAACTCTCGTGTCAATATTATTGTATTATTTAATGTCTCTAAAAAATATAAATTAATCTGAACTATTTTTATTAAGTTTCATAATAATCTTTTACACCCTGCCTAGATTTCTATTCAAAAATGACTAGTTTTCCAGTTCGAAGAAATTAGTGTATCTAAACATGTCCATTTCCTTTATTTTTTGTTCTGAGATTTAATTAACATGATAATTATTATATAAAATTTCTGAAACTGAATATTAGTAATCCTTTTTATGTGTTTGGAAATCACAGAATTTTCGCTAGCTGCATAGTCCTAATGACTAGTTTTCATAGTGTGACCCTTATATTTATTTGATATTGTTTATAATTTTTTTAAAACTCAAAATATTGATTTAAGAATAATAAAAAGAGATATATAACCTTCCTAATCCTTCCTTATCCTTTTGTTTCTTGGAATTGATTGTTAAGATTTCAGTTTGCACCCATTGGGACTCCCAGAAACCTGGTACTAGACTTAATCCTGGATGATGATTGAAACCTAAAAGAGCCCAAAATCTAGGTGCTTAGGAATCTGAAAATTCAGCCTCCTTACTTGTATTTTGGTTTCACCAGCACATCCAAACTATTCCCTCTTCTCTTGTCAACTAGTTGTCGAAATCTTTATTATATATAGAGTTAAAAGACATGATTGTTTCCTTAAGTTCATTACAAATTTGAATGCTTTACTTGAATAAATTCAAGTTTTGTAGGATGAAGTTTCTTATATATTTGTGGATGACTTGTCGAATGAGTTACCACCAATGAGGATCATAAGTCATCACATAGACCTTATTCTGGGAGCAAATCTACCAAACAAGGAAGCATACATAATGACAAATAAAGAGAATGAGGAAATCAGAAACCAGGTACAAGAATTATTGGATAAAGGGTTGATCAAGGAAAGCTTTATACCATGTGTTGTGCCTATAGTACTAAGCTCAAATAAGGATGAAGGGTGGAGAATGTGTATAGGTTATCGAACCATTAACAAGATTACAATCAAGTATCCATTTCCCTTACCTCGCAAAGATTATTTAATGGATTGTTTAAGTGGTGCAAAATATTTTTCAAAGATAAATTTAAAATTGGTTATCATCATATTAGAGTAAGAGAGGGAGATGAGTGGAAAACTTGTTTTAAGACTAATGATGGATTATCTGAGTGGTTGGTTATGCCCTTTGGGTTCTCCAACGCACCAAGTATGTTCATGACGTTGATGAATGAGGATCATAGGAAGTTCATTGGAAAGTTTTTTATTGTGTATCTTGATGATATTTTGATTTATAGTCAGTTTAGAGAAGAGCATATGAGCCATTTGAAGTATATCTTGGAGAATCATAGTTGGATAAATTGTTATTAAACCTGAAGAAGTGTTATTTCATGAGGACAGAGCTAATTAACTTAGGATTTCTCAAATATCAAGATGTATTAAAGATGGAGCCATAGAAAGTGAAAGTTATTACTGAGTGGCCTTCTCCCAAGAATATTTTCAAGATAAAAATCTTTCATGGTTTGGAAAGTTTTATAGGAAATTTATTAAGAATTTCAACACAATATGTGCTCTAATTTTGGGTACAATCAAGAAGGACAAGTAGCCATTCCAATGGATAGAAATGAATGAAAATGGGTTTCATCTATTGAAAAGGAATATCATAGAGCAACCCATATTAACATTGTTATATTTCAATAAACTCTTCCAGTCAAAGTTTGATGCTAGTGGGATGGCTATAGGAGTTGTTTTGAGTCATGAAGATAAACCGGTGGCACATTATAGTGAGAAGTTGAATGAAGCAAAATAGAAATACTCTTGTTATGACAAGGAATTTTACATTGTGATTCTAGGCTTGAAGAAATGGAGCCATTATTTAATGCATGATGAGTTCATTTTGTATTGTGATAACCATGCATTGCAATTTATAATGCAGGAAACTAAATTGACTGAGAAGCATGTTAAGTGGGTCGAATTTCTACAAATTTTTTCTTTTGTTTTAAAACATATTAGTTGGAAAGCCAATAAGATCCCAGATTCTTTGAGGAGAAATTTTATTTTGCAATAATATCAAGTGAAGGTGGTGGGGCTTGAAAGCTTGAAAGAAAGGTACAAAGATGACTCATATTTCAAGGATGCATATGAAACTTGTGAGAATATGTTGGTAGGGATATAATTCCATGGATAGAGTACAAGCTACAAGAGGGACTATTACTCAAGGGTAGTCAACTTTGCAGTCTAAAATGTTCTATGAGGGATAATTTAATCCAAGAGAAGCATAATGGTGGACTATCTAGACATTTTGGGCAAGAAAAAACTTGTACTCTACTTAGTAATTTTTATTACTAGCTTGACATGAGAGATAAAGTGAGGAAATTTGTATAAAAGTGTAGAATTTGTCAACAAGCAAAGGGGAAAACTCAAAATGTAGGATTGTATCAGCCTTTACCATTTCCATATATACCTTGGGATTCAATGAGTATGGATTTTATATTGGGTTTTTCTAAGTCTCGAAGAGGTAATGATACCATCTTTGTTGTAGTGGACATATTCCCTAAAATGGCTCATTTCATTCCATGTTTTAAGATAAGTGAAGCAACTCATATTGCTAACTTGTTTTTTAAAGAAGTTGTGAGGTTGCATAGACTTCCTAGGAGCATTGTTTTTTATAGAGATACCAAATTTGTGGGACATTTCTGGAGGACCTTGCGAAAAATGTTAGGTATAAACTTGAACTTTAGGTCAATTTATCATCCTCATATTTATGGAAAAACTAAGGTGGTAAGTAGGAGTCTGGGAAACATTTTGAGAAGTCGGATGATGAACATCCTAAGCAATGGGATCACATACTTGCACAAGATGAATTTGCATATAATGACTACCTAATCTAAGAATGAAATTGAGTCCATTTCCAATTATGTATGGAATGCACCCAAGAGGATTTTATGAGTTGAGAGACATGGGTGAAGTAGAGAAAAGGAGTGTTGAAGGTGAGGATTTTGTTATATATCCATACAGGAACAACATGAACAAGTTAAGAGACATCTACAGGAAAGTAGCAGCAAGTATAAGCATAGAGAAAATTTGGGAAGAAGAGAAGTGAACTTTAAAATTGATGATTTGGTGTTGGCTCATTTGAGGAAAGAGAATATAACAATTTGAAACTAAATAAAATTGTTCCCTACAAAATTTTGAGGAAGTTTTTAGCAAATGCATATGAGATCGAACTTCCACCTAACATTAGAATTTCACTTGTTTTCAATGTTACATATTTGTATCATTAAAAGAATAGTGAGGAAGGGAAGACATCATATGTGCTTGATGGTGGAAAGGATCAGGCATTCCAATGGGGAAAAAAATTCCTACACTAGAACCGTTACAAATCCAAAAGATTATGGATACAAAATTAGTTAAGAGGACAAGGGGAAATGAATACTTTAAGTACCTAGTTAAGTGGAAGAATCATCCAGTGGAATATGCCACATGGATGACTACTACAGAAATACATAAGCATGGCAACAAAGTTGAAGACTTCATGGATAGAATTCCATGAATAAATTGTTCCCCTGGAGTCTAATGTATGAGCATCATGTCACTATGATTTTGATCAATAAAGTATTATGTTTATTAAAGGGCGTGGGTTTCGTAAAAATAAGTTAGGGACTATTTAAAATAAAAAAGATATTTTTAAATTGTAATGTCAGTGTTGGTTTCTAATTTTGAGTTGTTTGTCGAGTTAAAGTAGTAGGTCATTTTGTTAATTCGTAATGAACCTCCTTGAAGAGGGGTTCAATACCTTTGTCCATTTGGATAGAGATGAAAAATGGATAGAAGAGAGGAATAGATACAAAGAGAAGTGAGGAGACAGAGGAAATATTCATGTAATTTGTACTTTTCATTTTGTGAAGAATGTTTAAAAAGAAAAACTAAGAAGATTTTTTAGTTTCCTCAATAAAATTGATATTTTCCTGTCATTGATTATGTAACATATTTATGTATGATTTTTGTATGTGTTAGTGGAGTAGTCACAAAAAGAAAGGAAGTGAATAATTCTAAGGATTTTTACTCTGATTTCGATTTCTGAATTTGATATTTGTTGGTGTGATTCCTGGAAGGTCCCATTTTCTTGTCGATTGGAACAATCATCAAATTATCAATTCATGCACTTCGTGTTGGTGATTCATTGTTTGCTTCTTGGTATGAAATCTAGAATAATAGAGTCTCAAGCTTCATTATAATTGTTCGGGAAGTATATCAAGCAAAGAATTCTTGTATATGTTAATATTTTTCTTTCAGTGATCAATGGTATGCATTGGGGTTCAATGCTTTAATTTTGGAAACTCTAACCATGTACATATTGTGTTGATAATTTAGTTTGAATTAAACAAATTTAAATGGAAAGAGTGAATGCTGAGGGGTTGCAAGTGTAGAGAGAAAATTTATGTCATGTAACAGAAATTTCCTACAATTGTTAAAATGTTTGTAGTGTCAATCCAAGAAGTGAAAAAATTCAAGATGCGTTTGATCCAATTTCGAACTGTAAAAATTTATGTGTTTAGAATGTTGTAAATGAAATATGATTACAGATATTTAGTAATTTAAATTCAGATTTTGGAGCAGAGTTACATGATAGTTAAACTAATGCAAGAAGACAAAGGTGCATGAGAGACAAACTTTTTCTTTTTCCTGCACCAATATGGAAACCACCACCAAAATAGAGACCTTTATATTTTCAGGAGTCCCATTGATCATCATACAACAACTAAAGAAAAAATCTTCTTGATCAGATGAACCTCTTGCAAGCATCATTGTTATAATAAGGAGAGAAATCTAAGATCTTATAGATGTGTATTTCTTCCACATCCTTAGATCTCTTAATCTAGATGCAAATCACCTAGCAAACCAGGCCTTTAGGCTTGAAGAAGGAAGATTTATTAAAAAAATGGAGTAATGGCCTTTCACCAAATTCCCTAATGTTATAAATCCACTTAATGATGATAACAACGGATAAGAAACATATCTCAACAATTAATATCTCCATTAATTGAAGGGACATTACATTCAAGTTCACTCAAGCCTCACACATTCCATCATCTTGGCAGCTTCAAGTTTATGAATCATGAGGAAGAGAAGGTGGTTCACATTTGGGTTTTTTTACTTTTGCATATGAGGTCAAATTTAAGCAGATCTCAAGGTCTAATTTCCCCTATTATCCATAGTTTCAATTTCAGGGCTTGGGGATTCAATAATTGGGTCCATCATGGGGTTGTCATTGAAGGGTTGTGTATATGACCCTTTTTGTTCTAATATTTTTCCTTGTTTATGAACTTTCTGATTTAATCCTATATCACTATTTTCTCTCTTCATTACATTTGGCGAAGTTTTGGCTTTGGTAAGGATTGATCTTGTTTTCCTTGTTATTTGTCAATTGTTGGTGATTTGGATAGATTTATGATGCCATGATCACCTACTAAAGAAGTGGTGTTTTCAGGTTCAATATCATTTTAATTTCAGGTTGCAGAATGAAGGAATTATGGAAGTTGGACAACTTGTATCTCAGTCTCAAGTTATAACAGATTGGTACCAAGTTTATATATTATGCTCATGCTCGTTATTTTACAACATTTTGGTCCTCTACCCAGCACATACACGATGATGTAATCAATCCGGGGATCGAATATTTTGTGTCCAATTCAACACTTTGGGTCTTAAATGATTCATGATTCATTGGGTTATCCAAAGAGGGTGTTGACTCCTTTGACATATTCCTAGAGTCATCTCCACTCTCCACGGTATTAACTCCTGGGTGGCTCTTGAAATCTTTTGAGAATCAGCAGATGAGCCTTATTTGTAAATTTGGTGTACCTGTATGATCTTTCATAATTCTCTCATGAGCGATGTATAAGAACTTGGAATTTCTACCATGATAGTTTAGCCATCATTTTGTATAGATCTATTGAACACTATTGTGATCGGACCTTTTTATATAAAAATCCTATATTATCCTGATTGGGTATGTCTTAATTAATTTTGTGTGAATGATTGGCTTGTTCAGCTCATATTGCCGAAGGAAGGGCCCCCTTCTGTGACAAGTGTTGTTGTAGTTAAAAAAAAAAAAAAATTATGCACGTAGTTGATATTATTTTCTTTTATGTGGTTGAAGATTGATCTAATTGTCTTCGATTTGGATTTGGTGTGCTGATTACAGTTGAATGTGAATGTTTAAGTGGTGACGCTATTGGATAGTATAATCTTCCTTATCATTATTAGTAACATGGGGGAATGTATGGATTACGAACATTGAATCAAGATTACTTCTGTGGTGAATGATTGTATTAGAATTGTTGTTGAGAATCTATTACTAGCTCATGATGGTAGAAGCAGGCTGTTGAATTAAATTATCTCTTTCCAATTCCTGTATTGTAGTTGATGTTTATTAAATTTCTTTCGTGTGAAATTTCCAATGTGTTTAATCATATTTAAGCATGAATTTCTTTCTGTAGCATAGCAGAGGGTTGTTAAGTTTGATAGTTAGAGATTTTGGTTTGATTACATGAATCGTTATGTAATTTATGATCTTCTTAGGAGCATCTTCACCAATAGTTGCATCTCAAATTTAGTTTTGTAATCCATCGATTTCCTCTGTGTTAAACCATTCCAAATTACTGTGTCTGACATATACTTTTTCACGTAGCTCATAAGCCTTTGTAGCCCTGGGTTGATAATTTATGCACAACTTTCAATTTGCATTTTATTAAAAGGTGAAAGAAAATTTCATCATTTTGGTGTCGTTGCCGGAGAGCTGCCAAGGACATTGCAATTTGCTTGGTTATTTTGGTCCTGTAGTTACGATTTTTCTTTCCTTCCTTTGAGTGGATTGTGTATGACATGTTTTTCTCTGAAAATAGTCTGGTGTGATTTAGAAGGAGGGACAAGTAAGACGCATAGACAAATTCACTTGAATATTGTCTGCCGCAAGTCCCTATGATCCTAGATCACGCAAATCATTCATGCGTAGAATAAGAGATAGTACAGGTAGGCTTGTATATGCATATGATACCCCCCAGTTACTAACCGTGCAGGAAGTACAATAAGAGGAGGACATGTTCAAGGGAGGACACCTTCTACCACACCCATCAACAGAACGATATTACCAACGAATGTTGGTGAGAATATGCTAGTGACAGATTTTGATCAAGAAGAAGAGTTTGTTCAAGAAGGGGAGCCTCTTAATCAATCCAATATTAACAATCATTTGAGTGTGAAACAATTGTTTTTCAAATCATCTACTTTGTAAGGTTGTTGAGTAAATATGGACGGTGGGGGAGAGAACATTCCCACCAGAGGGGAAACACAACAAGGAGATACAAATGGAGAATCAAGCATCGGGATGAATACTTTTGAATTCCCAATCTGAAATCCCAGATATGCATTTACAAACCAGATGAAGAACATTCCACATTCGGCATTGCCCAATTTTCATGGTATGGCAAGTGAGGACCCAGATATGTTTTTGTTTGAATTTGATGTCCTTTGTAGGAGCTACAATTATGTTACAGATCAGCAGAAGCTGGAACCTTTTCCATCCACATTGAAAATCCAGGCACTAAGGTGGTTCATGGGGTTGGGAGGGGACAGTATAGTAACATGGGCACAAATGAAAAAGGTATTTCTGGATAAGTATCAAGAATATTGCAAAGATAAGGATTAGAAGGAAGAAATTTTTAAAATGACCCAACAAGAAGATGAAAACCTAGAAGACTATGTGGAGAGATTCCAATATAATTTGAAAAGATCAAGATAGAATGGGTTAAACGATGATACATTGAAAATTCTGATCTTACAAGGGATCAGAGATGATTGCATTGATCTGCTGAATTTGATGGGTGCAGGGGATGTCTCTCTACTGAAATATGTAGAAACATGTGACCTTTGTAGAAGGTATTCAAGGAATGCCTCCAGATTGGGAAGAGGGATTCGGAACATAGTAAACAGGACAACCAAGACTTCAAGAGAAGGAGTTTCAAGGATGGAGATTGGAAACCTCTTGGAGGGTTTTAAAACTGATATCCCTGAGTTCTCAATTGGATGTGCTTCAAGCAAAGAAAAGGAAAGAGGAGGAAGATTGAGATTTAGCTATTTTTTTCCCTAAATGCAGGAAGAGGAACCCTCTCAAAATTTTCCCATTAGATAGAGTGGAAATATGCCTTCTATGCGACCAGGAGCATCCTACGAAAGACTACCCTTCGCTGCCAAGACTCAACGACATATATGAGGAAGCAGGGATAGATGCAGTTTCAGAACCTATTTGTTTTATATCTCAAAAGCACCCATGGAAACCCAGACCCTCAGGTACGGTACTAGATCGCATGCAACCATGTAATCCTTATTGGAATAATTCTCAAATACATCAGTCACAAGTCTCACAAGCTCCACAAGTTCAACAAAATTCTCATCTTTGGTATCCACCGATGCCACAACAAATATGGCCACCTCCATACCCACAAAATAACCCTTGGAAATCAAACTGGAGGAATTCAAGATTTGGGAATCAACAACAAATTCAAAATTTACCCCCTCAATTATAGAGTCCTCAATTCCTATTTGCACCAATACAACCGTTAATGCAACCTCTTCCACAACCCCAGTTAACATTGTTAGTGAATAACCCACCTCCCAAACTACTTCCTGCACAACCCGCTCTTAACCCTAATAATAAGGCTGGATAGCCTGTAATGGCTGCCAAATTACCCAATTATCCATCCTATTCTATCTCCACAATGGACTGCCATGACATTCAATTGCGCTCTAGAAAAAATATCAATAAAACTACCTCTCTCATAATTACAGAGGAAGAGGATGAAGAGACACCATAAATATTACCGATTCAGTCTGAAGAGACACCGGTGCGATCTAAAGATAATTCCCCACCCATCCCACCTAGGAGATCACCACAAGAAGAGCAAAAACAACCTCCACCATATCCTGAGTGCTTAATCATAGACAAACTTGTGCCTCAATCTGAATTTGATCTCCTAGGTGAATTAGGGAATGCCTGTGTGAAGATTCCACTATTCCAAGATATCAAAGACATTTCCATTTACTCCAAAGTTGTCAAAGAGCTATCTTTGAAGAAACCAGGAAGAAAACTGAAAGACCCCCTAACATTTCATGTGATAGGATATTTGGGTGAATTGATGATGGGTAACACTCTTGATGCCAAGTACTCTGACCTTGGTAGTCCCGTGGTCAAATTACAAATCAACGGAATTTCTCTCTCTAATACATTGATAGATTTGGGAGCATTTATTAATGTCATGACTAAACATACAATGGATAGATTGGGAATTACAAATCTTTGAAAAACTTCTACTATTTTACAGTTGGTTGACCAATCTCCTGTTAGACTAGATGACATTATAGAAGATGTTGTTATTTCAGTAGATTCATGGGAATACCCTATGGAATTTATGGTTTTACAGAAAAAATCAAACTTGGGAGGCTACCCTCTAATTTTGGGTTGACCATGGTTGGCCACAGCAAATGCTTATATTGGTTATCGATCAGGAAATATGCGCATATCTCATGGTAATGATGTTAAGGACCTCACTTTGTATCCTCCTACGAAGCCAATGATACAACAAGAACTTCCCTTGTGGCCAGATGAAGAGGATGTTGAGCAGGCAGTTGAAACCCTACAGCTTTACATGATTGAACAATCGTTGGCAGCAAAATTACCAACTGGGGATGATGTACTCAGTCAATTTATCAATTCTAGTCCTTCAAGAGATTTTATGGAATTGTTTAGTTCAATCTGTGCTACCCAACAAATTGACAACATCCCAAGTTCATCTATGGCACCTGATACTGCTTCTACGCTTCAAGGTGAGTCTATGATTAGGGAAGTGGAAATTGAACCTGGTAAGAACCTAAAGATCAGTTCCACATTGTTGACGCAGCAAACAGAAATGCTTACCTCGGTATCAAAGAAACATAAAACTGCATTTTCATGGAGTTACAGTGACATGAAAGGTCTCCATCCTGAATTGTGTACACATCATATCTACACAAAAGACGATTGCAGACCTATCAGGAAACCTCATCGTAGGATGAATCTGGCGCTCAGAGAGGTGGTCAAAGAAGAACTTCAAAAGTTACTGGCTGCAAATTTTATTTATCCCATCTCTGACAATAAGTGGGTGTCTCCACTAGTCATAGTTCCTAAGAAGAACGGAAAGTGGCATATTTGTGTTGATTACAGAGAATTAAACAAAGCTACACATAAGGACCATTTTATGTTACCTTTCATTGATTAGGTGTTGGACACATTAGCGGGAAAAAAGTATTTCTCTTCTATGGACGGATTTAGTGGTTATAATCACATCAGGATAGCACCATAGGATCAAGAAAAAATGACATTCACATGCCCATGGCGTACCTTTGCATACCAGGTGTTACCTTTTGGATTATGCAATGCCCTGCCACATTTCAGCGGGTTGTTCTCAGCATATTTTCCAATCTTATTCATGACACTATGGAATTTTTCATGGATGACTTTACCTCTCATGGTGAATATTTTGCAGAAGCTTTGAATAACCTGGACAAAGTACTTACACGATGCAAGGAGGAAAATTTCTGTCTCATTAGTGAAAAATGTAGAATGATTCTCACTCAAGGTGTTGTCGTGGGTCATCTTATATCTCCCGATGGCATCAAAGTAGACCCAGCAAAGATTCAGGTGATCCTTAATTTACCAGTTCCATGCACACAAAAAGAGGTACGCAGTTTTATTGGATATGCAAGTTATTATAGAAGATTTGTTCAAAAAATTTCCAAAATTGCTAATCCCTTATTTCTGCTTATGTCCAAAAACAAATAATTTGAGTGGTCGGATACCTGTCAACTAGCATGGTAAACTTTAAAACAGAAATTCTCTATAGCATCGATCCTACGAGGACCAAATTGGTCCTTTCCTTTCCTAATTTCTACATATGCCTTCGATACCACCATAGGAGTTCTAGGTCAACAGGAAGATCATAAACCTTATGCCATATATTTTATTAATAAAAATATGACTGCTGCATAACTTAATTATACAGTAACTCAAAAAGAATTACTGGTTGTCATTTACGCTATAAATAAATTTTTCCATTACATTACAACATATCCAGTGACTGTCCACACTGACCACTATGCCATCAAATCTTTTATGAATAAACCTATCACAAATGGCAGAGTCACTCAGTGGCTATTGTTGTTACAAGAATTTGATATTTTAATAATGGATAGACTAGGTAAAACTAATGTGGTTTTTGAATTTCTTTAAAGAGTAATTAATAATGAGGAACCTCAACCGGTGGATGATGCTTTCCCAAATGAGCATTTGTTTGTTGTTTCTACTAATGTACCTTGGTTTGCAGATGTAGCAAATTATTTGGTGGCAGGAAAACTTCTAGGGCATATGACATCAAAAGAAAAGAAGAGGATTGTGTAGTAGAGTAGTAGATTTTCATGGATCGATCGCTATTTGTTCTATACGGGACCGAACTTGGTGATTCGTAGATGTGTTCGTGAGGATGAAATTTATTCAATTTTTAGAACCTGTCATGATGGCCCATGTGGGGGGTACTTTTCTGACAAACAAACAGGACACAAAATTCTACAATTGGTCTATTATTGGCCTACCATATTTAAATATGCCGGAGAGTATGTCTGTAGCTGTGATAGTTTCCAAAGAATGGGACAACCATTACAATTAGACAAAATGTCACTTCAGACTCAGCTTGTGGTGGAACCATTTGAGAAATGGAAATTATATTTTGTTGGCCCTATCAAACCTAAATCCAAGTAGAAATCATATATCCTAGTATGTAAATATTATGTGACTAAATGGGTTGATTCAAAGGCACTCCCACGAGCAAAAGAGCAGGCAATTTCAGATCATTTCCTCTACGTAGAGATTTTCACAAGGTTTAGAGTTCCGAGGGATATTGTTACTGATGGAGGATCAAAATTCACATCTAAACTCATCAAATCTCTTACAACACAGTACCATATCAAGCATAGAGTAAATTCACCATATCACCCTCAAGATAATGGGCAAGTGGAAGGTACAAATAGAATTCTGGAATCCGTGCTCACAAAGACTGTTCAGCTTCATCAAAAGGACTAGGCTGATAGGCTACCTAAAGATTGATGGTCCTATAGAATAGCATGGAGAAGTACCACAGGTCTGACCCCCTATCAGCTAGTCTACGATAAACAACTCACCCTACCAATAGAAGTTGATATTAAAACATTAAGAACCACATTTCAATTAGGCATGGATTTATCTCAGGCCCAACATAGTCATCTGCAACAGCTTAATGAGATTGATGAATTGTGGTTGGATGCCATATAACTTACAGCCATTGTGCAACAACAATGGACCAAGTGGCACGATCAATTCATCAAAACTAAGTATTTTCAGGAAGGTGATTGGGCTCTTATCTACGACTCCAGATTCAAAAATTTCAAAGGGAACCTTCGCACTCGTTGGTTGGGACCATATGAAATCGAAACAGTTTATGATAATGGTAGAGTATGACTCAAAACCATTGATGGTGAAGGCATGCTTATTATGGCCAATGGTCATAGAATAAGACCATATAGAAACCATTGTCCAAAGAGGCGTTCATCCACAATATTGTTGCATGCTAGTGTACCAAATACTTCGATATCACCATCTCGACCTCTAAAGAATAAAGAAAAAAGAGAGGAAAATGAAAAATGGACTATGAAAATCCTCATGGGACGCAACCCTTATAGAAACAAAAAAACAAGAAATTTTTATTTTTGATACTAATAAACCTTCTCTAAACTCTTTGCAAGGACATTCTACCACAATTCCTTCTTCTTATCCATACATTTTTCACATCCCATTCGTTTTATTTTCATTCCATCCCCTTCCCTGGTATCACTTGCTCATTGATGTCCCTACTCTCTTGGATGTAAATATCTTTTAGACTATTTTTACATAGATTTAATCTACGATTTTATCCACAACATTATGGAAACCATTTCCATTTCATTACATATCTACTTTCGACATCTTTCATTCCATTGTAGAACCTTTTATGTTTTATTACAGAATATCCTTCCACCCCATTACAGAACATGTCATGTCTCATTATAGAACATGTTATGTCCCATTACAGAACCCCTTATCCACTCCACATACCCTTTCTATAATGTTACGGAATATCTTGTCATTCCACTCCCCATACCTTTCTCCAACACCATAGAGCCATTTCACACAATGTTAGGGGCTCCTTTTCCGACATAGTCCAGCACTTTAATGGTCATATTTTTTGTTACTTTCCATGTCACATACTACCCCCACCCCCATCCACACAGGGGAACCTTTCTTACCTATACGGGGCCAGCATCATTAACATCGCCAACATGTGGAAGATAGGAATCATGCAACATTGATCTGCAACATCGCAGATTCAGTTCTAGCAGCCAACTCAGGTCACATCAGTTTCACTCGACAACACTCTATCCCAGGACGTCATTTCAACTCGTCAACAACAAAGGAAATGATGGCATTTTATCACATCCATCATCTCAAAGAGTGAAGAATCGTCTATCCTTCTTCACACCACTGTAATCAATCGGCCATTGAATTCCATCCATCTCTTCTCAGGTAAGGCTTGTACATAACCATCTGTCATCCACTTTTGATAAGTTCAGGAAGATGGATTATGATTTATTAAGCCGTTAGTACAACACAGGGTCGTGTGTCGAATTGGTTGGGGGGAGAGAGTAGAGGTGCCTCTAAAATATAGTAGCCATTGTTATACCCGAGGAAACTTACTAATCCTGACTGGTACTAACTCCACTACCCATGAACTTTTATCCAGACCAGTATTGATAACACCACGACACCACCTTGTGACATCATGAACCCACCTTTTGATAATCCAAGCCCATCCATTTCTTCAGAGAGTCAATAGGAAAATATGAAGTGTTATAAGAATATGAAGGGAAACAAAGAACGAAGCACAATGAGGGGAGCAATTCGTAGTGAACCTGAGAATACATATATGGTCTATGGATATAGAGAAGTGAAAAAAAAAATTCAACAGGCAGGATGGCTCGATTATTTTGATAAAATGAAGAAGGGAGATGTTGCGATTGCAATGGAGTTCACACTCACATATGAAAATGCAGTTGCAGAGGTACGAGGACTAAAAATTCAAGAGGATGAGCTGACAATGTAAGAGTCTCTGGATTACCACAGACATGTGAAACATGGTTTGAGAGACGGGTACCAATAAAGTTGCTTATAAATGCATTTTTTGAACCTGGTGAACTAGTGTAAGGAACAGAGAAGGGGACGAGATGAAATTCATTTCCAATTCCATGGGGCGAGGTGGCGCTCTGCGTATGCAAATTTATTACAAGAGAAGGTCGGTTTAGTATAGTATTTGCTTATCACTTTAAAATTCTAAACCATTTAAGGCATCATAAATATATCAATATGTCGTATTTTCTATGGAAATCCTTAGAATTGATGAGAAGAATGTTTAAGGGAATTAACAATCCAGACACTAGTCTAGAATATCATGGTTTGATCAGATTGTTGGTGGAAGTTTCCCTACAGAAGCTGAACGAGACATGGGAATCATTCGTGGGAATATCCTCGAACACCAAGTAGACAGGGAGGAATAAAAGGAACACGTTGGAAAATACCCCAGAAACCCCAAGGAAGAAATTAGCCTATACGAGATACAGGAGAATCCTACAAGCTGAAACCCCAACTAGTTCAATAGAAGGACCCCATACCCGGATGAGATTAAGGGATCAAAAAGAGTGACAAGACTAAGAAAAATTGCTTAGCCAAAACAATGAATGTGATGAAGGAAGGGAAGCATTCACCATGCCAGAGAACACCAGTGAAAACTGGGAAAATCGAGTTGGGTTGCAAAATGTAGAATAACAGCAAAAAGAAGGAAAACGGTGGATGGCTAGATTCAAGGGGACGCGAGGCAACGAGAGGATAAAATTTCAGCATTTTTTGCAGTGAAAATACCGAAGAGCATATGGTAAGCTGAGGAAAGGTTACTAGGAATTGAAAAGCTCTTATCAGAAGCAAATAGAAGAAATGGTGGCCCTTCAATAGAAATTACAGAGGATGGGGGAACATAAGATGGATACCTAATTGGAAGCCATGGAATTGGAAGGCGAAAAAAGGGAATATTTCAGGGAGACACTTAGCGATGAAGGAATAGAGGATAGCATGCAAATAAAAAGTATGGAACCCGAGGAGGGTTTTGAAGCAAAAGAAGCAGAGGATTAAGATGCACATGAAGAAACCCCTTCGGATGAAGCTCAAATAAGGAACTTGGAAGGAATGGTAACGCAGTTGCAAGAAACATCGGGGGAACTAGAAGAACAACTAAAGTTGGCTAGTGAAAGGATGAAAGGGAATGAGAAGGAAAAAATTACAGAGCATATACAGAAACATGATTATGCCTTGGCCATAAGGAGGCTTAGTCAAGAAGTGGAGAAATTGAAATTTGAAAAAGAATACATGATTTATCTGGCTCATTCCATAAGGAATATAAGACCCCCATCAAATATTTACTCTTTATTTTTTAAGGAACAACTTATATACTTTAGACTGTCAATGGTAACCATGGGGTATAATGATCATATTGAGACAGAATATCAATTCATTGCTACTTTTTTCAGGAGTAATGACGAAGAATAGGATTTTTTATGTGAATTATATATGCATAATCTGGTTATGACAGACTATGAGGACTGGGACCCAAACCCCCATGTAGGGTAAGTTCAATTGAGGGCATTCATGTCCTTCATTAGAAATCATTTGAGATGGAACAATATTGCCACTGCTGTGGAAAAGATTGAATGGGAAGATGCTATTTGGGTAAGAGGTTCCCCCTCAGTTGAAAAATTACTCACATCCAGGAACCAGGTTATGAAATAGCAAGCATTCATTACTCTCCTAGAGACCGCCCAACTTAAAGTTGTTTAGGAAAGCAGGAATTGGATTCCCTTTCATAGGTTGGAGGTTTTTCTCTATCTACAAAGAAGGATTAATGCTCTGAGTACAGACCTGAAAAGAAAAGATCCCTTCTCTATTAGAATGTTCAAGCGAGTCCTAGACAGAGTACAAGTCTGTTTTGATTTCCTAAGTATGCAGAATGCCAATTGGATCGGACTTCGATTTCATTTTCCTATACTTTGGTCTCCTATGGTGGATGGAGAGGATAGTGAAGTTTTCAAAGTTGTTAATGAACAGAGGGGATTTTACAGTGCAACAGAAGGTGGCTATTCCTCCTATAAGTGAAGTGATGAGTGCCTAAACATCTCTCCAATTACCCCTGCTAGTGGATCACAGTATTAGTTTGCATGAGGACATGCAAACCTTTTGGTTGGGGGGAGATGAAGGGTTGTGTATATGACCCTTTTTTATCTATATTTTTCCTTGTTTATGAACTTTCTAATTTAATCCTATATCACTATTTGCTCTCTTCATTACATTTGGCAAAGTTTTGGATTTGGTAAGGATTGATCCTGTTTTCCTTGTTATTTGACAATTGCTGATGATTTGGATAGATTTATGATGCCATGATTGCCTACTAAATAAGTGGTGCTTTCAGGTTCAATATCATTTTACTTTCAGGTTGCATAATGAAGGAATTATGGAAGCTGGACAACTTGTATCTCAGTCTCAAGTTATAATAGATTAGTATCAAGTTTATATATTATGCTCCTGCTCGTTAATTGACATCATTTTGGTCATCTAACCAGCGCATACACAATGATGTAATCAATTCAGGGATCAAACATTTTGTTTCCAATTCAGCACTTTGGGTCTTAAATGAGTCATGATTCATTAGGTTATCCAAAGAGGGTGTTGACTGCTTTGACATATTCCTGGAGTCATCTCCACTTTTCACGGTATTAGCTCTTGGGGTGGCTCGTGAAATATTTTGAGAATCAGTTGATGAGCCTTATTTGGAAATTTGTTGTAACTGTACGATCTTTCATAATTCTCTCATGAGCGATGTATAAGAACTTGGAATTTCTGCCAGGATAGTTTATCCATCATTTTGCATAGATTTATTGAACACTACTATGATCAGACCTTTTTATATATAAATCCTATATTATCCTGATTAGGCATGTGTTAATTAATTTCGTGTGAGTGAGTGGCTTATTCAGCTCTTGTCACTGAAGGCAGAGCCCCCTTCTGTGGCAGGTGCTATTGTAGTTACAATTTATTTTCTTTATGCATGTACTTGATATTATTTTCTCTTATGTGGTTGAAGATTGATCTAATTGTCTCTGATTTGGATTTGGTGTGTTAATTACAGTTGAATGTGAATGTTTAAGTGGTGACACTATTGGATAGTATAATCTTCCTTGTCATTCTTAGTAACATAGGGGAATGTATGGATTACGAACACTATCAAGATTACTTATGTGGTGAATGATTGCATTAGAATTGTTGTTGAGAATCTGTTACTAGCTCATGATGGTAGAAGCAGGCTGTTGAATTAAATTAGCTCTTTCCAATTCCTGTATTGTAGTTGTTATTTATTAAATTTCTTTCATGTGAAATTTCCAATGTGTTTAATTAGATTTAAGCATGGATTTCTTTCTGTAGCATAGCAGAATGTTACAGTATAGCAAAGGGTTGTTAAGTTTGATAATCAAAACTTTTGGTTTGATTACATGATTCTTTCTGTAAGTTATGACCTTCTTAGGAGCCTTTTCACCAATAGTTGCATCTCAAATTTAGTTATGTAATCCATTGATTTCCTCTGTGTTAAACCATTCCAAGTTACTGTGTTTGACATATATTTTGTCAGGCAACTCATAATCCTTTTTAGCCTTGGGTTGATAATTTATGCACAGCTTTCGATTTGCATTTTATTAAAAGGTGAAAGAAAAGCTCGTCAGTAATGACCTTTTTTTTTAGTCCATTCTATACTCAATATTGGGAGAAATCTTGGGATAGGAGTCTAAGGTAAGTTGGCATTCACCTCTAAATTCTATTGAAATACTCTTTCGAATAGGGATTTCAATCACATCACAATGTGAGGGTAGTCTTGTCTAGTTTGAAATATTTAATTGGGACTACCACTTGTATCATGACGCTCTCATTATTGTAATGCACCATGGGATAGTTGAATCTTGAGCAATAGTGACCATAATTATTTTTATGAAATAGTGATTTGGGAGGTTAAAGGAAGCTTCCTGAAGGGTATTTCATGTTGGCTTTTCTCAAACTATTGGCATGGATGTTTGAATTGTTAGTTTTAACATTGTATGTGGAATAATAACCTTTCCAGGTTGCATATGCTCTAACATCCTTAAATAGCACCAATTGGGAATCTTGATCAATTTTTCTAAAATCATAAGTTGTGTACAATGGAAAATTGGTACTGCGAGGAAACTGAACCTATCATAAGAAAATATAGACAATAATGCTCAAAATTATCGAAGCAGATCCAAGATATCAAAATATTCCTTAGGAGACATGAGGATTTAATTAATGTAAACATAACCTCTATATTTTATGTCACCACAAGACTTATGATAATGAGCATCAACAAGCTATATCCCAAAATTCCATTATGATGGATATTATAGTTAAATAACAAATTCAAGATAAAAAAGAAGAGTATGCCAAAATCAAGGCAATGGTCTCTTGTTGAGCAAGGATTCCTCCTCTTCGGTAGCTAATATGAACAATTCAGCTGGATCATTCCCCATAGGGTGGAAGGAAGAAGAAAATGTTCATCAACTTCAAGATGGCATGGAGATCAACAAAAAAGACTCGTTTCCCTCGAAGGAAGCCTAGGATGATGTCATGAGTAAGTGTGTTCACTTTTAATTCATTTTTAATTGTGTGTTTGCAAGTATGTTTTGTAAAGTATACATGACTAGATGTATTAGAACAAGCTATGTAAGAATAAGGGGCATAGTCTATTGGCGTCAGTATGCTACAAATTTTGAGAAGAACCTCATGAGATTCAATACTTATATTCGATACTAAACCAACGATAAACTACACTTTAGCATCGTTTTAATATAATCCTTTAAACCATTATTGTTATAAAAATAAAAAATAAAAAATATTGAGAACAAGACTCTATACGAATTCGATTAAATTATATCTCTATTTATTTGGTGTCTAACATAGTTGAAATTATAGTAAGAATAGATAGTTAAAATGACCCTAGATCATTTGGCATCCAAGTGGTTTTTTTAACTAGATCTCTAACTTAGTTGGAATTATAGTAAGCATAGATAGTTTAAAAAACCACTTGGATGAATTGATTTGGGAAAACACAAGGCTCCTTAGTTTCATCCCACATCCTTCTAGAATTGATACATACTATCCCACTATTGCAATATTCCTTTACATTATATCAATTGAAGGTATCCCATCACTTGCCCTTGAAAATAACATGTTGGAAAGATGATAAGTCACTTGCATGATCTCTTGTATCTTTTTTATGTAACCTAAGTTTCCTTATATTATATTCTTATCATTTTTTATAGCACGATTAAAAATTTATAACTCCACTTCCACTGCATAGTCAAGTGTTATGCATCCATCATTAGCATCCTTAGTGTGAAAACTATGTCCATATGCCCACGTATATGGGAACAAATACACTTGTAAAAATGTGAACAAATGACAATGTCATATGCCTCATAACCCAATCATTAATAAAAGCATATAGATTTTATCATTAAAATGTGCATTATAAAGTTACAAATGTACACAAATATATTATTATAGAGATGTTGGACCTAATCCCTATGTTTAGTGCATCATGCTCACCACACATGTAACTATTGGATGTGCCATATTTCTCTTTGATTTGGTCATCCACCCAACTGTTCTTATATCAACAGATCATTAGCATGCATGTTTTATTTTTAATGATTAGTCAAGGCATGCTTCTACTATTAAGTTACCTAAATTCTTCTATGTAACTCTCTCATTTCCTTCTCTCCTCATACAATGTGGCATATGGTTGTGTTTCTTTTGCATTGTAAAGAATACATTTATTGATGGCATAAATTTATGAATTCATTGAAATATTCATTAAATAAAAAGAAATAAAAATAGTTAATAAAAAGATTTTTTTAAAGGTAAAATAAAATATAAATAATAATGAAGAAAAAGGGGTTACAATTTAGTAATTAAAACAAGGCTTAGCTGCGAAGCTGCTTATTCCCTTCCTTTAGATTTAAAAGGATGGCAAAGATAAAACAACCATTAGAACTCCAAGTCTTGTGGGATAACCTCTTCTTAGAACAAGTAGAAGGGAAACAAGCAGGGCTAACCATCCATAGAGAGAGTTCTAGTAGCTTGATTCACAAAGATACATACAGAGAAAAAAGAAACCTAGCAATCGATTAACTGTTATATAATTTATATCATTGCAAATTAATCTGGAATACTCTATAAAAGAAGAAGGTTTGTAATTTTAGCAAGTTTACTTTTTAAGTGATGTCAAGTCTTTTATTAAAATTTTGCGATTGAAAATATAGTTCTTTAATGTTTGGATTTCAACTTAAGTAAGAAGGAAGCCTTTGGTTTTTTTTATATATTTAAACTCCAACAAAATCAAGATCATTTAAACCAATAAAACATCTTAAAATGGACCAAAATCATTAAAATTTAAAATGGATCAAAATCATTAAAATTTCAAAACTCTTTGCATTAAAGTTTTGTCCAATTCATTCTCGAATTGTTTAGAAAGAACTTTAACACTAGGTTTTGGTCCTTTCTAATAGAGCTAAATCTTTCAAACTTAATAGATCAATCAAAAGTGTGCCTAGACATTTTGACATTGACACTTTTTTAGTTTATTCAAATCCTTAAAACA
>LPNX010536226.1:200978-263084 GCA_001517045.1 Pseudotsuga menziesii
TGCATTGGCGAGTAGAGTGCTACAATCTTGTTCATCATTTTGGATCTACATAAGCCAAATCCCATAGCACTGGCGACGTCTCTAGCATAAATGTGAGGAGGATGTATAACTAATATGGGATCTTGCGGAACAGGATTTAATTCTACAAGCGGTTCAGTACGAACGATTGAATTTTGAACAAAAGGATTGGAACTCGCCGATAGGGAAAGAGAGACAAACAAAGCAATGCAGTAAATATAGTTTATTAGAGTTCTCGATCGACGCTCAACCGATAGTATTTGGGGTAGCATGTAAAATAAAAATACAGGACAGTTTACTATTTTTGGCCTTCTATCCCATTGCTACTTTTAGCCCCTCAATAAAAGGTAGTAGAGTAAGCCAATACGGGTAAAAGTAGCAGTCTCAGTTTCATTGTAACAGATAGGCCCACATTATGGCTTATTTGTTTTTGTTGCACGCCTATTAAAGAGGTACTCCAATAAGAAGAGGGCATAATGAAGACCCATATTCTTTTATAAATACCGAAAGAGATATTCCACTTTTGGTTATATAAGCAGGGTATTCTATGAAAATTTCGAGCAATATTCATAGTTCCAACCTCATCATAACGTCCTAGTCTTTGTCAAAACTTTAGGCTCTACCTTTATTAAACTAACATTATAGAAACATTTGAGGGTTATGAGACTCGTGAAAACTACAACAGCAACAGGATGCCATCAACAAAGAGGAAAGAAGGATAGGGTATTCATTATTGCATATCCTTATTATGGAGGTATTTTTGTTGAGGATGCCTACTTGTTGGAATACATCTATCTAGAAGAAAATTGATTAAGGTCAAGACCGAATGAGACCTTCCTCACCACAGTTAGTTAAGCTTCCAATTAAAAGTAAGTTTTATTGTGAGCCGCTAGGCAATGCTTCTTAAGTTAATTTATTTACTTAATTTATTGTATCCGATGAAGTTAGTGCCAAATGATGTAGATTCTCGACATTCCTTAAGAATCATATCTTAGAACATAGTGTCAAATATAATTTATTTTAATTAATTTCCACATAAAATCCTATATACCTCGCCTTTCAACAATTATGAACAGACCACAAATTAAACTGAAATTATGAACAGGCCGTAGATTAAATTGAGCGACAAGATGCCTGATCTCATCGTTTACTCAAATTTTCCATAAAATAAATTGAGCCCATTTATGAAGTATCCCACTCTTAGCTAAGGACACACATAACCAACTAAAATTTAAAAATAGGAGACAGTTAGATAAGAGCACTAAGTTTTGCAGTCACGTACTTTTTGTTTGACGACTTATTTTTCTTCTCAGAGGGATTTGAACAAGGGATGCATGGTTCTTTGGGACAAACCTAGACACTTCACAAAGCTACGTGTCAACTTTCCATTCCTCCCTGCCACCGCCATTCAAATTCAACTCATAAGTATAAATTAAGCATAAGAAAAAACACTTTTAAAACTAAACAGAGATATGATGTTTTGCTTTATCATGTCAGAGTGGATAACATGGAACATCGAACATAGGGTATGTTCCGTTAAAAACAGAAATGTTTTAATGATCATTAAAATCTCTGATACAGGTACCCATTAAACCAACATTATGGAAAACCATCTATAAGAATGGAATTCGTTACTAAATACACGTGGAATTGGAATAAAATGACTATGAAAATGTAATTACATAAAACACAGTATTGACTTCTGCAGTATAGCCAGCCTGCAAATTAATAGTCGCACTAAAGTAGAAATCTTGTATGCTCTTGGCGATTTAAATCTGCTTCTTGCGATACATCCATCCATGAGTCTCTTGCAAGATCCCATCTCTATATATGGATCGAAACTGCATTTACACATTACTACGAAACAAAAACAAATATTTATTTTACACAATCCCACGAAAAAACACAAAAGAAACAAGATTTACCGGAGTTCATAGTATGTCTACCTCTGTAACCAGTTCCTGTTTCTTTTGATACTCGAACATGATCTGCATTCGGACACAGCATTCGGACACAGTGAAAAGAGTAGTACAAATGCAAGGAATGGTAATGTATGAAGCTGCCCCCCAATGAATGGAAGCTTAATGGGCTTCTAGCTCTTGCAGTTATACATTGCTTCCAGTTTCCCAAACGATAAGGATCCAAGTGAGCTCACTTTCACATACAAAGATTTCGTTCTCACTTTCTTGAAATATTTGACAGGTGGCCAACCAACAATTTGTGCCCTAGAAAAGGAAAAAAATGCCCATACATTTTCTAGTTAACATGGATTCCCTTAACAAGCCCAAATAGTACAGATGATAATATCTTTTGTGAAAGGGATACTCACTTAGTAGAATATTGAGACCCCATACTTGCAAGTTCATTAATAGGCACGCCATGCAATTCTATTAAATTTGCTTGGGTATATATCTCTCCCTTCCCTCCATTGCGAACATAGAGAGATATATTCATCTTGGTACTTCAATTGACCATGCGAGATTGTGCTTCATTTCCATTGTGTTATTCCCTTTGAGTTGCGCCTCCTTCCCATTGTGTTATTCCAAGCCGTCCTCATTCCTATTAAGTTCTAGCCTAATTTTGATCCCATTGTGCCTCATTCCGAGCAGGATTGTATTATTCTGATTGTTTCAACTCATTTTAGAGTGGATTAATGTTTAGCAGGTGAATATATGTTTCACGCAGGTGGTATGTGCCTATCGCAAGGAAGGTCAAACCTAAAGAAGCTATTGATGTTTTCAAGCAGCTATGGATCTTCTAAAGCAGCTAGTTAAGGTTGAGCGGTATCAGCGGGTTAGGCGAGCTAGTTAGGCATGGCTTGTTAGGGAGAAGCCACCATAATTTTAAGCCCAATTATCCCGATCTTTCCTTGCATCCCAAGCGCCAAAAAGAAAAGCCAGCAAGGTATAACATCTTGAGACATTGAATTCACTCATTTACTACTTTTTTGGCTGGAGGAGATAACACTATTCCTTTATTACTTACTTCGAAGACCTCCTATGTAAGTGGGATTTTCTTTTATATGATTCGCGTCGAACGACTAACCAACATACAAGGCAGCATGGGAGCAGGTAAGCCAAAAAGCAGGATAGCAGGGAAGCAAGCAGGAAAACCACCCAGTGAAGTTGACGCCACTTAATTGAAATGGATTGTGGCTATGGTTGTAAGACTAGGAGGATTTAATCCTGCCACTAATAGAACCGCCTCTGCCACCCTGCCTCATCATATTTCACTAGAATGACTATGACGAAGAACAAAGGTTGATGATGTAGTCGCTCAACACATTTCCAAGCTCGCTACATGCAATGCATAGACTGCAATTGCTCCATTGACTGCACTCAATGCCCAGCACATTTCCACCCTCGCTACATGCAATGCATAGACTCCAAGTGCTTCATCGACTGGAGTGAATGATACAGATATGTTGTCAGGATAACAGGCGTTGCTAGGGTTGTCAGTTGTTAGACGAGGGAAAAATAAAAAGGTAAATCCACAATAAGAGAGTGGATGCGAAAAACTTATGATTCGTTCCCAGCACATTTCCACCCTCGCTACATGCAATGCATAGACTCCAAGTGCTTCATTGACTAGAGTGAATGATATCGATATGTTGTCAGGATAACAGGTGTTGCTAGGGTTGTCAGTTGTTAGAGGAGGGAAAAATAAAAAGGTAAATCCACAATAAAAAGAGTGGATGCGAAAAACTTATGGAATCAGCTTGAAATATGTATAAAACTATATCATAAAAAACTGCAATTGTTGATTGCCAAAACTTGATCTATAATTTCGTGTTCATAGTGAATAATAAGAATAAAAAACAAAAGATAAAAATTAAAGATAGAAAAAAGTATTAATAATAAGAAAACTCCAAAATAGAAAGGAAAATTTAAAAGGAAAATTATTAAAACAATTTGATTGCAATAAAATAACAATAGAGAGAAAGAAATAGAATAAAATAGAAAAATGATAATAAGGATTAATTTAGGAGTTTAGTTAAGTTGATTCAAACAATAACATTAAAATAAAAATAATAAAAAATTATTTAGAATAGGTAAGATAAAAAGGGGAAGTTATGAAAGAGGGGAGGGGATAATTGGAAAAAAATCCAACAAAACATCGAATTAATTAAACTTCCACACAGTGCATCTTAAAAGCTTTGGTACAAAGCTTGCTCTTCCTTAACCGCAAAGAGGGAGTCTTCTAGAAATATGAACTTCTTTACCTGGTTTACTTTTTTTTCAGACGATTTTAGTACCTGGTTTACTTACAATAGCATTGAGTCAAGGGCATTGAGACAAGGTATAAGGCACATATTTTTTGGTTATTTTTTATTTCATATTTATTGAACGTTGTGGAAGGATCGATAGTGAGGGAAGAGAATGTTATGCTAAAAAAATTAAAAATTATAAAGGATTTAAATGTTGATAAATTTGTCATGGGTTCATGTGTACTGGTTGTAGAAATTAATGAAAGGTGGAATTTTATAAAACTAACTAATAATATAGTGGAAAGAACATATAGATGTAGTTTCAACATAGTACAAAAATCAATCAAATGACTCAAATAATTACATTATATATCAACTACAACCAGCTTTTCCAAATCTGACTCAAATAATTACATTATATATCAACTACAACCAGCTTTTCCAAATCAATGGTGAATCAGTTCCATTAGACTTGTAATAGAAAAAACATTATTTATAAACATGTTTTTCTATGATATGTATATATTACTTCAAATAACTACAAAATTAATAACATTTTCATATTTACTTTCATAACAATATTATAATAATAAAATGAAATTTTCAATTTTCATGAAAATTGTGAAAATTTCAAAGGTCAAATGAGTAGCCATTTCGATAACAATCGCAAAAGGAGCCATCTCAACAACAAAATGCATCAAATATATGTAATAATTGATTTTTCTTTTATGTACACTCAATTTAGTTATTGCATGAAATGCTTATTTTCATTTGTTTTGTTGTATAAAGAAAATGGAACCCATTCAGCACATAAGATAGGATGACAAGGCAGAAAATGTTGATAGCAAAGTTTGTGGGTGTAACTTATGTTTTCCTTACTTAAGATTTCAAATTTGTTGTGAGATTTATAATTTAATTAATTGTCATTCATCCTTGAATGTCTTACAATAGGTGCTAACATACAAAGAAGAGTCATTTGAATAGTTGGTTAACATTGGGCTAAGTATGGGTTATGAGTATATGTTGCAATATCAAAAGTTAATATGCAATTTGTAAGTAGCTATGTTGTGGTACTTCCCTCATTTTATAATTAATGGAACAACAAGAAACCTTTATAATAATTATAGCAATGGTTTTCCATTGCATATAAAACTTCCATGAAACAAAGTATCGAGTGGATCAAACATAAGAGTCATTGAGAAACAATATGAAGAATGGATTTTAAATAATATGTATTTTTTTATGAATCACTTATTGATATGGTATGTATTTTTCTTTAAACAATCATGTATATTATATTATAAAAGGAGATATACTCATTCTGATTTATCACTATGTTTGTAGATGAAAAATGAAGAGGAACAAAATCAAGCCAATCAACAAGCCATTGAGTCAAATAACCCAAGCACAATATCCCGTACAAGTGATGAAAAAATGAGGTATGCATTCAACTTGAACAATGACAATAGTTCAAGTGAAGAATGATGGTCAATATTATTGGATGGTCTTGCAAGTTATATGCTTTGGAGTGTTTGTCTATGAAAATCAAACATTTTATTTAATGTATTGGAAATATTGCCCGAATTAGATGACCAAGGGTTACCAATAAGTGTAAAAAATACAATTGAAATTTGTATATTTGTGAACTGTTATGTGGTCCCATTTTGTACAAGAAAATATCTCGTATTCGTTTATAATAGAATGGGTTTATTTTTCTATCGCATTGTCAAATGTTGTAAAATGTTACATTATTGATTAAATATTACAATGAATAGATGTGTCTCTAGCGGTATAACATATTAATACAATCACTATATCCAAACACAATAATTAAAATTCACATATCAATATTATTATCAGCATAGATCCATTCTAAACTTGGATCTGTCAAGCACTAAGAGGGATCAAATTTCGTGTGTTGTAATTCTTTTTTATCTTAAATTTTTTATATATCCAAACAAAATTTACACCTCGACAAATTTGATCCCTCTTGGTGCTTAATATATTTGAATTTCAGATGGATATATGTTGGTTATTTTTTCTTTTTGTTTTATGAGTGGACGTGGATTTTTTTAATTACTTTTCGTTTGGTTTTAATTTTTTTTTATGAGCAACATGATTTTTTAATTACTTTTTACTTTTGACATAATGCTACGTTTTGTGACCCCAGATGTGGGCGCTAGACACATGATAGCACATGGGCGTCATGCCAACGGGGATCACATAGGTGGGCGCGTGGATAAGAGGTGGGTCATTTAATTAAGCTCTGTGTGTTTATGAAAATTTCAATGATATAGACGATGGTGGCTCCTCGCATGATGCAAGCGATGGCTATAACTACCATTAGCATTCATGGTGGAGGGCAAGTTGAACCACCCCTCTGCATGTGGGAGGCGTTTATATGCTTGTAAAATCAGCAAGTGAGATGCATTGGAAGCACCTAGTTCTCTGTTTACAAATTGAGATTTGTTCTCTGGTTTTATGTCTATACCATATCTACGAGGCGATGTGGCAAGCCCAGGAAGGGAAGCAATGGTCATGGGGCCTCGAGGGGTAGGAAGGCTAGAAAATGTGGTAGTGGTGGGTATATAGGCTCTATGTCTTCCTCGACCAGGAGCCTAATTGATTACTCGGAAGCAGGAATAGTTGTGCACCAGCTAGCTTCAACAAGCGCATAATGTAAAATAACTTATTATTGAAAAATATGTTGGGGCTACTAATGGAGGATGTTTAGAGCCAAAGTATGAACTCTAAGACTTTCAGTCTAGAAATAAGAGAAATTATAGATAAAATTATAGACATCCTCAGCGATTTGGAGGATAATAATGACTAGGGACAAACCCTGTTTGAGAAAATGTTTGAAGCAGTAAGTTTTCAGAAGTCCAGTTTAGAAGGAGACAATTTCATGGAAAACATCTCTCTCAATGTGTCCAAGGGGAAAGAAAAGAACGCATGACAATGCAGCAAGGCTCGGGAGCAGGAAGCAACGCCTAGAACTGAAGCACTAGTGTCGATTGGGCCTGCCATTGAGCCCATCCAAAAAATGTGGCGTCTAGAGATCAATGACCTAATCATTCTGCTCAAGACAGAGCCATTGTCGGTGAAGCTGCATGTGGATGAATATATGAGATCATATTACAAGGTGTGCCCCATCACGGAAGAACGATCTAGTTCTTCTCATAGAGAACATTGGGTTAACAAAGGTTTTTATGTTTCAGATAAAAATTATTATGTCTTTCAATTTTTCTGGTTTTCTATGATAAATAGGTTGCTAGCATGTAGGTTTGTTAGCTCTGAGTTTCAATTTATTTACTCTATACATATCAAACTATTTCAGGCATGTTTTCCCTATATTGGGAGGGCTTTTTTTGCTTTAAAACCTCAAAACATGGTCATCATTTTTGCATGGATGGGTTGGTGGTTCCACCTGCTTAGGCCACCATGATGTTAAGATGTGAATAGATCTATAATTTTGTCTTTTATCTTTGATGATATAATATATTCTTATGCAGCTTACAAAAAAATTGCTACTTTTTGTGACAATATCTCCCCCATATTGGACTATAAAGCACCTCATTCCACTCGGTGCAATGAAATTTATTTGATTTTTTATGATTAATTAAAAAAAATTACTAAAATGATGGATCCAATATATTAATCAAAATTCATATTAAGCAGAGAATATTTTTGGCTCCAAGAAGATTTGAAAAATTTTCCTTGTTTGGCAATCTCGTCTCCGGTGTGCGGGTGCCAGGCTTAGCAGTATTTCTTTGCTTCCTGGAGGTCTCTTCCCATAGATTTTGGCTCAGGCTCGCTAAGTCTGAGTTCCCTTGTGTGTGAAGGATGAGTTGTTGGTGATCTGGTCTGCAGGTGCCTATAGCTGATCTTGGAAGATTAGGCTAAGTTCCCTTGTGAAGGAGGAGTCGTGATTTTCCAGAGCTTAGGGTGAATGACCATCAAGTTTTTTCTTCAAGAATATTTGCTCAAGTTCGGTTGGTTCCCTGGTGGAATCCTGCTTCTACAGGTTGTTTTGTTTGAGATCATGAGCAGGCTAAAAGCTCTTTTTAGTGGGATTTTGTTGTTGCCTGTGCGTGGCTTTATTTTTTTGCAGGATCGTTGTCTTCGTGCTAGCTGTGATGTGTGGAGTTTTTGGTCTTTCCCTTTTGGTGCTTGACAAATTTCTTGCCTAATCTTCTTCTTGGTTCATTTGTCATCTTCGATCTACTATTTTCAGTTGTTATCTATATGCTACGCAGCTCTCTCCAAGTCCTTTGTTCATTGGATGCTTCTGGATTAGATCCTTCTAGTGTGAAGGCTCTCATGGTTTAGTTTTTCAAGAAAGCTTCCTAGTTTGTATTCATTTCTTTGTTGGCTCAGAATTTGTCTGCTCTCCCTAAATTTGTGATTTTATTACTCAGTTTTCTCTCAGTGGGTCCCCTATGGCCTCTAGAGGAGGTCCTCCTCCTCTTCCTCCTAAGATTGATGCATTCAAGTACCTCATTGCTTCGTGTGGGAAGAGAAAGGGAAGCCCTCTAGGGAATTCCTTTGTGAAGAAGACAGACATCCCTTCTGTTGATCTTCTGGAAGAACATCCTTTCCAGACTTCCTTTAACCTAGCAAAGCATGGTCTTATAGGTCAATTTACTGGGCTATGGCCATCCCCGAAGGCGGTTGAAGGATGGGTTCTACGAAATTGGAGACCATTGGTCTCAGATGGAATCCGTGATCATCTCATTGGTAGAGGTTATTAACTTTTTGTCTTTGAATCAGCAGATGATCAAGATCTTATCTTCCGTAATGGTCCTTATTTTATGGGTCCTCAAGGACTCTATTTGAACAAATGGACGTCAGATTTTGACCCCTCCTAGGATGTTCCTTCAGCTCTTTCTGTCTGGGTTAGGCTCCCCTACCATCCCCTTCACTGTTGGAATTCAGAATCCTTGGAATATATCGGGAATACGCTCGAAAAATAAATTGATAGGGAAGAAAGGAAAGATTAATATTCTTGTGCCATAATTTGTGTTGAGGTCAATTTAGAGATTGGGCTGCTTAAGGCAATCAAGATCAATGTTGCTAATTGGTCTCATTTCCAAGAGCTTTATTATGAACATCTCCCTTTCAAGTTCCGGTTGTGCCATGAATATGGTCACTTTGCTCAAAATTGTAAGAAAAAATCTAAAGAAGTTCCAGATACATTTAATTCTAATCAATGGATGCAAGCTCAGAAATAAGGCACTTCTAAGGTGAAAAATAAAGTGGGATCTGTTGGAAATGGAATAAACCCTAATGTGAACAAATCTTCAAAGTATTATTTGGTAGGTAATGCCCCGGTCTCTTTAAATCCTTTCGAGGTTTTAAGCTTTGTTGGTGAACAGATCTCTCATATTCTTGAAGAACGTGAGCTTCAGCAATCTGAACTTAATATTGAAGAGGGAGTAATCAATAGAGAGCCTCAAGAATCTGATCTAGTTAGTGTAGACTATCCCAGAGAAGAGGCTTGCATGCAGGACCTATCTCCCATAAGACCTCCAATTTCTCCCACTTATGCAAATGCACTTAAGAAGAAAGTTCACTCTTCTGGCTCCTCGAGAGATGATGGGAAATTCGCTAAAAATTCTGGAACAAAATCTCGAAAGGAGATCAGAGAGGAAGAAGCTGAGAGGCTTAAGATTCAGGATAGCCAGGCTACCATTGAATTGTCATTTGGTAGAAGCAAGCGAAATAGGCCCCCAAATGGAGGAGCAACTCCCTGCCCCTCAGGAATTGCTGGGGTTTGGGGAACCCATTGAAGGATGAAGCAGTTAAATATTTGCTCAAAGTGAATCCTTCAGACATTATCTTGATCCAAGAAAAAAAGATAGAAGAGGATGCTCTTTTATCTATCAGTAGGGATAAATGGAAAAAAAATGCAGGCATGGTTGTAAGTGCTCGGGGCACTTCTGGGGTTCTTGCTACTTTATGATCAGAGGATAATTTTCTCCTAAAATATTCATTTGTAACTCAACATTGGATTTTTTTTTCTGAATTACAACAGGTATCGAGCAAGATAACCATTTCTCTCTTCAACCTCTATGTTCCTGTTAATTATCTTGAGAAAAAAATTTGTTGGCATACTCTGTCAGATTATTTGGAAATTCATTCTCTCTCAAATAGAGTCATGGCTGGCGATCTCAACATGATCCTCAAACCCAAGGAGAAACATGGAGGAAATCGTGGCAAGGACCCATTTCAAGAGGTGGTTGACTCCTTGATCCATGCAAGTGACCTCCTAGATATCAAGCCCAAGAAAGGGCGTTACACATGGACTAACAATAGAGTGGGGCTGGCTCAAATTTCTGCTCGTTTGGACAGATTATTAGTTCAAAGTTCATTGTTGGATGACAACGTTTTATCCTCAATAATTTTTCCAAAGTTAATGTCAGACCATCACCCAATTGCTCTCCTTTTGGAAAAGAAGAAAATCTTGGACCTCTCCCTTTTCAGTTCAATCCTCTTTGGGTTAAAAGGGAAGGTTTCAGGGAATTAATTTCCCAAGTATGGTCTCAGTTCATTGACGGCTCTCCCAGCTTTTTCTGAAAATAAAAACTGAAGCTCACCAAAGTTGCTCTGAAAAGATAGATCAAAGCCCCCCTCATAAATCCAACGAGAAGTAGGGAAGCTATAGTTTAGGCTTTAGTTGTGATTCAGCGTAGCATGGAAAATAATGAAATATCTAATTCTCAGTTAGCTGTTGAGCAGGCCGCGCAATCTTCAACTTCCCTTTCCTTTCGCTAGGAGGAAGAACATCTTAGGCTTAAATACCGTAGCCTCTGTTTGCTTGTTGGGGATAAAAATTATGTATGTTTTCACCGACAATGCAGGTCCAGGCTCTCTCATAACCATATATCAGAATCTGCTCTAGTGAGGGAAAGGTTATTAAAGGACAATTGCAATTGCAAAAGGCTGCTAATGAGCATTTCCAGCTTTTGTTCAATGAAGATGGTAACTCTGATGAAATTTTGAATTATGATTTCCTATCTAATATTCCTTCATTGGTCAGTCATGATGACAATGTTGGACTTGTGAAACCTCTCACTGAGAAAGAAGTTGTTGATTTCATATGGGCTATGGAGTCGGATAAGGCTCCTGGGGCAGATGGATTCTCTATCCATTTCTACAGAGTTTGCTGGAATATTATTAAATTTGATCTCCTCCGAATGATCTCAGCCTTCCTTAAAAAAGCCAAAGTGGGAGGGAATACTATCTCTACCTTTCTATCCTTGATTCCAAAGGAAGTAAGCCCTACATCTTTTGATAGATTTTGACCCATCTCTCTTTGTAATGCTTCTTATAAAATATTGGCCAAACTCTTAGCCAATAGATTGAAACCTTTGTTAGGAGCTCTAATTTATCCTCTTGAGGGAGGGTTTATTAAAGGAAGACATTTGATAGATAACGTGATTCAAGTTCAGGAGGCCCTTCATTCCAGTTTTCAAAGGAAAATAAAGGCATGCTTATCAATTTAGACATGAAAAATGGTTTTGATCGAGTCAAGCTCTCCTTCCTCTATCAAGTCTTAAGCTCTTTTGGCTTTAGTGCAGAGTTCGTTTGTTTGATTAAAGCCTGCACTAACAAGCCCTGGATTTTTCCTCTTGTAAATGGTAGACTAGCAGATTTCTTTCAAAATTCAATAGGGTTGCATCAAGGGTGTCCCTTGTCTCCCTTCTTATATATTTTGATGGTGGAAGTGTTAAGTAGAAAACTTTTTACTGAAATGGTTGTTGCTCCTCTCTGTGGTATCAAGATTGCAAGTGGGGTAGACCCTATGAATCACGCCCATTTTGTTGATAACTATCTCTTATTGGGAGGGGCTTCCCTTATCATTGCTCAGGATTTCAATGTAATCTTGCAAAATTTATGTTTAATCTCTAGTGCTTTGATTAATAAAAGCAAGAGTGGTGTATATGGTTGGAACATAGACCATCCGTCTCTTCTTAGAATAGCTCATTCTTTGGGTTTTCCTGGCTTTGAAAAGTGGGATAAAATTAAGTATTTGGGGCTTCCCTAAACTCTGGGACCTAGCCCTCCTTTGTTGTGGTTGGATGTGATTTGTAAACTTAAATCTAAATTTGTTTCCTGGGGTGGGCAATGGTTAACTAAGGCAGGTAAATTGATTTTGATTAAGTCTGTTCTCTTAGCTCTCCCCATCTTCGAGCTTTCTCTGCTTCTTTCCCCCAAGTCCATTTCTTCCCAAATATCCAAACTTCTTTGAGATTTTCTTTGGGAGGGTGGCAAAGGTAATCAAAAGAAGATGCATTTAGTCAGTTGGGAAATTCTTAAAAGACCCATTTCAGAGGGTGGTTTGCAAATCCGAGATCCTGAGTTGGAAAGTTTGGCTTTGGGAGGAAAGATTATATGGCAGTTGTATTCAAATAAATATCATCCAGTCAGCAAGATCTTTTGGAAGAAATATCTAAACTTGAGGCTCATTTAGAAATATTAAATCAGCTAACTTCCCGTCAGGTATAGCTATCTGGAAGCTATGTAGAAGAGGATTCGATAATATACAGCAGCAACTTTATAGAATTCCTAGAAGTGGAAAAATGACTTTTCTATGGGAGGATAAGATCTTAGGAAAACTTCCTCTTTCCTCTATCAATTCTCTAAGTGATATTAAGGCTTGGTTAATCAACAAAGGGTTCCTCAGGCTGGCAGATATATGCAGTTGGGATAGAGATGGGAACTGGGTTGGATGGCTCTTTCTTGAGATTCAGGATCATCTCATTTCTGAGCAGAATTTGTTGATATTGTACTTAATTGGTATTGCTCTTGTTAATTGCTTTTATAAAGATGTTTGGGGGTGGGGTCGCACTGGAAAATATACACCTTCCCTTGGGTTCTCATCTCTTCAATCGCCCCTTACTTCAAGCATTTCTCCAGCAATATGGAACTCTTTAAGTTCCTCTCCTTGTCTCCCTAAGGTGAATTTTTTCACTTGGATCCTTTTGCACAGAAGAGTGCTGACTGGAGAAAATTTGAGCAGATGTGGGTTCAATGGGCCATTTAGATGTTGTTTCTACAATGCAGCTGAGGAAACGTCAGATCACATTTTCATAAATTGTGAGTTTTCTCAACAAGTTTGGGAGTTGGTCCTACTTGACCTCTTTGTTTCGGCATCTTCTCAAATTTCTGTTACATCTCTCTTCTCCTCCTAGAATGAATGTATTCCCATCTGGAAAGATCGGAATTCTAGCGCATTGGTCAAAATCATGGATTGGAAAAAGCTTTGGCAGGTTATCCCAAAATACATATGGTGGACATTGTGGATAACACTGAATCATTGGATTTTCGATGGTAAGTTGTGGATGCCAGAGAAAGTGCCTTTTAAAACAAAAATTCATATCACAGAAATGGTGTGAAATTCCTTTTCCTTGTCAGCATTTCCAACTGAGGTGTTTGTGTGGCTTGGACAGTGTTCTTTGGGCATTCGAAATCCGATCCCCTTCAAACCAAGTTGCTCTTCATTTTGGAAAATCGGCTGCAATGAGAAAAAAATTTAAATAAGTGGATGAATTCTTCCTCTGCATGTTTTTTTTTTATGCTACATCCAAGGGAAACCCTGGGAAATTTGGAGCTAGGGGGTTGATAATATCGCATGATCGGCTGATTGAAACAAGATTCAGTTGGGGGCTTGGTATAATGTCTAATAATCAAGCAGAGATTTATAGTCTCCTCAAAGCATGTCACTTGGAAAAGGAGGTCGAATTTAAATCAATTCAAGTTTTTGGGGACTCCAAACTCTTGATTAAAATGTTAAATTCATATTATCTCTTTAACAATTCAGCCTTGAATTTAATTCTGCAGAGAATTCAAAATTCAATGAAGGATTTCGAACAGGTTAACTCTTTTCACATTCTGAGAGAATTAAATGGAAGGGCAGATTCTTTGGCAAACAAAGCCTGTCTTATGGCTCAAGGTCATCTCAGTCTTAATGGAGAACCCAACGCATTTTAACCAATACCTTAAGTTTTTCTTGGAGTTTCCTTTTGAAAGCCATTGTCCATTCTTTGAATGGCTTGCAATAGTTTTTCTACTTGGATTGTAAATGGATGTATTGACAATTGCTCTTTCAGTCATGGAATGTTTTCATTAAAAATAAAATAAAAATATATATATGTTTTTTGTAAAAAAAAAAAATTACTAAAATATAGACATGAGTGCCTTGAGGATGCCTATTTGTTGCAAGACCTCTATCTAGAGGAAAATTGATCAAGGTCAATACCAGACGAGACCTTCCACACCATAGTTAGTTAAGCTTCGAATTAAAAGAAAGTTTGATTGTGGGTCACTAGGCAATACATCTTAAGTTAATTTTTTTACTTAATTTATTGTAGCCTATCACGTTAATGCCAAATGATGAAGATTCTCAACATTCCTTAACAATCACATCTTAGAACATAGTGTTAAATATAATTTATTTTAATTTATTTGCCCATAAAATCCTATATACCTCGCCTTTCAACAATTATGAACAGACCGCAGATTAAACTGAAATTATGAACAGACCGTAGATTAAACTGAGTGTCGAGATGCCTTATCTAATTAATTACCTCAATTTTCCAGAAAATAAATTGAGCCCATTTGTGAAGTAGCCCCCTCTTAGACAAGGACACACATAATCAACTAAAAATTAAAAATAGGAGACAGTTAGAGAAGAGCACCAAGTTTTGCAGTCATGTTTTGCATCATAAATTACTTGTTGTTTGACGACTTATTTTTCTTCTCGGAGGGATTCAAACAGGGGATGCATAGTTCTTCGAGAAAAACCTAGACACTTCACAAAGATACGTGTCAACTTTCCATTCCTCCCTGCCACCGCCATTCAAATTCAACTCATAAATATAAATTAAGCATAAGAAAAAACACTTTTAAAACTAAACAGATATATGACATTCTGATTTATCATGTCGGAGTGGATAACATGGAACATCGAACATGGATAACATGGATAACATGGAACATGGAACATGGATAAGTCTGTCCTATTGGAAGAGGAGATTAATTCCCTCCTCTCTTCCTCTACTTCTGCATTATTGCCTAATGAACAACAGCTTAGACTCTATTCTCTCAAGGCTGAACTTAAAAAGGTGATTGATCATGAACTTTATTCTGCAAGATTATAAAGTCGGATCACTTGGGCTTCGAATGGGGATGAAAATACAAAGTTTTTTCATGCAGTGGCCTCTGCCTGGAAAAACCATAATGCAATTTGGAGTTTACAAATTGAAAGGGGAGATTGGGTCTCAGATGATCCTAATATCAAGTCTCTTGGGATCCATCACTTCAGGAAAAATTTTGAAGATGATAATATGACCTCCATAGCTGCCCAACTAAAAGTTATTCGATTATTTCCCTCCTTTATTGATCCTGATGAGAAAGAGGCCTTTATGAGTGCTGTCACTATTTCTGAAGTTGAAAGAGCCCTTAAATCTTTTAAAAAAGATAAGGCTCCAGGCCCGGATGGCTGGCCTGTTGAGTTTTACTTGACATTCTTTGACCTTCTGGGCCCTCTCCTTGTAAAGACGATTGAATCTTCTAGGATTCTTGGCAGAGTGACTCCAGCTATCAATTCTACTTTTCTCACTCTTATTCCTAAAGTTGATAAGCCTGTTAGCTTTGCAGATTTCCGCCCTATTTCTCTTTGTAACCTTTGTTACAAACTGATCTCAAAAATTGCAGCCTTGAGACTTAAGCCTTTCTTAGATACTGCCATTTCTCCACAGCAGTTCGGTTTCCTTAAAAATCGCCAGATCCTTGATCCCATAGCGATCACCCAGGAAGTCTTACACACTGTTAAAGCCAGAAAGAGGAATGCTCTCATCCTGAAGCTAGACTTGTCTAAAGCCTTTGATAGGGTTAACTGGACTTTTGTTCGTCTTATCCTATTACAAATTGGAGTTCCTTTGGTTGGGGTGAATTGGATATTGGGATGTATCTCTTCAGTGCAATTTGCAGTTCTAGTTAATGGCTCCCCTTCTTCCTTTTTCCCTGCCTCTCGGGGAATCAGACAAGGCTGCCCATTATCCCCTCTGTTGTTTATCCTGGTTATAGAAGGCCTCAGCCTTTGATTGAAGAGGCTAAAAGACAGGGTAAGATTAAAGGAATAAAAATTTCAGCTCATCTCTCTCTCACTCACTTACTGTTTGTGGATGACGTGATTTTATTTGGGTTTGGCTCTCTTGAGCAATGGAGGGATTTCAAGGACATTCTGGATATTTTTTGTGAAGCCTCCGGTATGAGTATAAATATAAATAAATCCAGCTTCCTTCATAATGATTTGGGTGAGGATATCCTCCGAAATATATCTGGTCACATTCCTTACAGATTTGATTCTCTGGCTAAAGGTTTTGTTTATCTTGGCTGCTATTTGAAGCCTTCAGGTTATCAGATAAAAGATTGGTATTGGCTTGTCACTAAATTTGAAAAAAGGATTTCCCATTGGACCAATCGAATGCTATCTATTGGAGGCCGTCTTGTTCTTATTCGATCAGTCCTTTCGAGTATTCATGTTTACTGGTTGTCCCTTTTTCCAATTCCTGCTTCTATTCTTGACAATCTCAGAAAAATTATCTTTACCTTTCTTTGGGGATCCTCTGCAAACAATAAAAAATTCCATCTCGCAGATTGGAAATCGCTGGCTCGACCGATTTCTCATGGAGGTTGGGGGATAAAACATTTGCCCAGTTTCAGTCTTTCCTTGAGAATGAAAAGCTTTTGGCTGGTGCTTAATAGTTTCGGCATCTGGAACAAGCTCATCTCTGTCAAATATTTGAAAAACAGGCCTGTTCATATTTGGTTAAGAGAAAAAAGATTTGCTGTGGGAAATGTCTCGATTTTATGGAGAGGTTTTGTTGCTACTTTGCCGTGGATTGGTAAAGGTCTAATCTGGAATGTTGGTAATGGCTCTGCTATTCGGATTAGTGCGGATCCTGTGGTAGGAATGGGCTCTAATTTCATTCTGCGATTTGATTTGAGGGAGTATTTGGAAGATTATGGCATTGTTACATTAGATCATGCCAGAAATCTTTCCCCTTCTGCCACAAATTATTGGTTCACAACGAAAGATCTAGACTTATGTAATGAATGGAAAATTCTATGGGATCAATATACCCGGGGTCTGGAATATGGCAGAATTTTGTTATCAGACCAGCAAGATACTCTTCTCTGGTCCCATTTTAATTATGTTGGCTCCTTATCGGCTGCTAAAGGATATGATTGCATCTCTACAAGTTGTTTTGATCCTCCAGATACTTCGTTGGAATTCCTATGGCACCAACGTATTCCTCTGAAAATTGTTTGTTTTACTTGGCTTATGGCTAGAGGACGCATCTTAACGTGGGATCAACTTCAAAAAAAGGGCTTTCAGGGGCCAGGTAGATGCATTCTGTGTGAAAGAAATTCAGAAGATATTTCCCATCTCTTTTTATCGTGCCCTACCAGTGCGAGTATCTTAGCTTTCTTTGCTACAAAATATGGTTTTGTCTTCCCCACCCACGATTATGTTTCCTCTCTTCTGATTTAGTGGTATAGCTCCCATTTGTGCAAGGTTGCCTTTAGATATCTGCCTATTTTTATTTTTTGGAATATATGGATCTTTCGTAATAAGTGCACCTTTGAAAATTGGAAACCTGTCACTCCAGTTTTGATTTCCAGAATAGAAAATCTATTAACCACTCACCCTGCTCCTTCTAAATCTATAAAAGTTCGGAATGTTGGACCTAAACCTGTGATGGCCTTTCCTTGTGGTTATTTCGATGGGGCTGCAGTAGACAATATTGGTGGCTCTGGATTTGTTATCTATTTAAATGAGCATCATTTTTTCTGTTTTTCCATTGGTTGTGGACATGGTACAAATACCAGAGCAAAATTATTGGCTTCTTGGGCTGTTCTTAGAGTTAGCCAGATGATGGGTATTCCAATCCATTTGATTTTTGGAGATTCACTGGTTATAATTTCTTGGCTCAATCGATCATCGGCACTTGATGTTCCTTCTCTGATGCGTTGGTGCAAAGATATAAGAATTTTGCTTCATTTGGCCCCTCAGGTGATCTTCAAGCACATTTTCCGTGAGCATAACTCATTGGTAGATGGACTCTCAAAGCAGACCCTGGATTTGGATATGGGTCATGGTTTCTTCTCTGAAAATCTGGATGGTATGGTCATAAATGATGGCCATTTTGTACTTTTTTAGTAGCTGTCGTTCAATTTTTTGACCATCAACATAGTCTGCATATTATTGTTTCTGACTTGGTTTGAGTCCTCTCTGCTAGCAAGTCTTGCTCCGGATTATCTGATTGTTGATCACCTCCGATTTCTCTCAGCATTTTCTGACTTGTTATCACAGGGATGATGAGTAAAGTCTGCTATGATCAGACTTTAGTTCTTTCCATCTGGATGCAGCAGTTCGCATAATTACATTTGTTATTTTGTGATGCACTGATTGCTGATTTTGCTCAGACATTGATGCTATGTAAATGATGTCTTTTGATTCTTTTGAATAACAAAGGCTGGTATTTTTTCCTCTGAAAAAACATGGAACATTGAACATAGGGTATGTTTCGTAAAAAACTGAAATGTTGTAATGATCATTAAAATCTCGGATACAAATACCCATTAAACCAACATTATGGAAAATCATCTACAATAATGGCATTCGTTACTAAATACACACGGAATTGGAATAAAATGACTATGACAATGTAATTACATAAAACGCGGTATTGACTTCTGCAGTAAAGCCAGCCTGCAAATTAATATTCGCACTGAAGTAGACAGGCTTGTATGCTCTCAGCGATTTAAATTTGCTTCTTTCCATACATCCATTCATGAGTCTCTTGCAAGATCCCATCTCTGTATATGGATCGAAACTGCATTTACACAATACCACGAAACAAAAACAAATACTGCTTTTACACAATCCTACGAAAAAACCCAAAAGAAACAAGATTTACCCGAGTTCACAATATGTCTACCTCTGTAACCAGTTCCTGTTGCTTTTGATACTCGAACATGATCTACATTCAGACACAATGAAACGAGTAATAAAAATGCAAGGAATAGTGATGTATGAAGCTGCCCCATAATGAATGTCAGCTTAATGGGCTTCTAGCACTTACAGTTATACATTGCTGCCAGTTTCCCAGACGATAAGGCTCCAAGTGAGCTTACTTTCACATACAAATATTTCGTTATCACTTTCTTGAAATATTTGATAGGTGGCCAACCAACAATCTATGCCCTAGAAAAGGGAAAAAAATGCCCATACATTCTCTAGTTAACATGGATTCCCTTAACAAGCCCAAATAGTATAGATGGTAATATCTTTTGTGAAAGGGATACTCACTTAGTAGAATATCGAGACCCCATACTTGCAAGTTCATTAATAGGCACGCCATGCAATTCTATTAAATTTGCTTGGGTATATATCTCTCGCTTCCCTCCATTGCGAACATAGAGAGATATATTCATCTTGGTAATTCAATTGACTATGTGGGATTGCGCTTCATTTCCATTGTGTTATTCCCTTTGGATTGCACCTCATTTCCATTGTGTTATTCCGAGCCGACCTCATTCCTATTGTTTCTAGCCTAATCATGATCCCATTGCGCCTCATTCCGAGCAGGAATGTATTATTCTTATTCTTTCAACTCATTTTGGAGTGGATTAATATTTAGCAGGTTAATTTATGTTTCACGCAGGTGGTATGATCGGGCCCAAGAAAGGTCATATCTAAAGTAGCTATTGATGTTTTCAAGCAGCTACAGATGTTCTAAAGCGGCTAGTTAAGGTTGAGCGGTATCGGTAGGTTAGGCGATCTAGTTATGAGTGGCTTGTTAAGGAGGGTTGGTTATGTTTGTTTATGGCACTAGATGTTTACAGATGGATAGAGGGGTTTCTAGGGTGGTTTTGGTAATGTAGCTCATGCTCTCACTCCTCCCCAAAAATACTTACACCTCCCCGCACCTTCTCTCCAACTAAGCGAAGGAAACTATTTACTTTCTGTACAACCAATCTATCTACGGGAAGGAAAGTTTCAATCTAATGAAATGATTATTTACGTTGCGGTAATGGCATTGTTTCAATCATATATATAAAGAGGGAAGGAAATTTCTTACTCTTTCCTACTTAATAGATTAATCATGCCTACAACCAGAAGACGTTTACCAGCAGTATGCGCGGAGCCACCATAATTTAAAGCCCAATTATCACGAGGTTTCTTTGCATCCGAAGCGCCAGAAAGAAAAGTCAATCGATTATAACATCTTGACACACCGAATTCATTCATTTACTACTTTTATGGCTGGAGGAGATAAAGATATTCCTTTATTACTTACTTCGAGGGCCGCTGGTGTAAGTGGGATTTTCTTTTATATGATTTGCTTTGAATG
Organism: Pseudotsuga menziesii; assembly: GCA_001517045.1. Lineage (NCBI taxonomy): Eukaryota > Viridiplantae > Streptophyta > Pinopsida > Pinales > Pinaceae > Pseudotsuga > Pseudotsuga menziesii. The sequence goes on from LPNX010536226.1 coordinate 221,631, forward strand.
ACTAGCCAACATACAAGGAAGCAGGGGAGCAGGTAAGCCAGAAAGCAGGGAAGTAAGCAGGAAAACCACCCAATGAAGTTGACACTGCTTAATTGAAATGGACTTTAGTTGTGGCTATAAGATTGGGAGGATTTAATCCTACCACTAATAGAACCACCTCTTCCACCCTACCTCATCATATTTCACCAAAATGACTATGAAGAAGAGTAAAGGTTAATGATGTAGTCATTGAGCACATTTTCACGCTCGCTACAGACAATGCATAGACTACAACATTTTCATCAATCGCACTGAATGCCCAGCACATTGCCACGCTCGCTACATGCAATGCATAGAGTCCAAGTGCTTCATCCACTGGAGTGAATGATACCAATAAGTTGTCAAGCTAACAGGTGTGGGTTGTCAGAGGTGTTGTCAGGGTTGTCATTGTTAGAGGAAGGAAAAATAAAAAGGTAAATCCGGGGTTGTCAGAGGTGTTGTCAGGGTTGTCATTGTTAGAGGAAGGAAAAATAAAAAGGTAAATCCACAATAAGAGAGTGGATGGGAAAATTTTAGGGAATCAATTTGATATATGTGTAAAACTATATCATAAAAAAAATGCAATTGTTGTGGCACGATTTTCAAAACGTGATCGATTACATAATTCCTTGCTAGCAGCGACTCAATGAAGTTGACACAGCGTAATTGAAATGGACTTTGGTTGTGGCTGTAAGACTGGGAGGATTTAATCATGTCGCTAATAGAACCACCTCTTCAACCCTACCTCATTATATTTCACCAAAATGACTATGAAGAAGAACAAAGGTTAATAATGTAGTCGCTCGGCACATTTCCACGCTTGCTACATGCAATGCATAGAATGCAACATCTTCATCAATGGCACTGAATGCCCAGCACATTGCCACACTCGCTACATGCAATGCATAGACTCCAAGTGCTTCATCGACTGGAGTTAATGATACCAATAAGTTGTCGAGATAACAGGTGTGGGTTGTCAAAGGTGTTGTCAAGGTTGTCAATTGTTAGAGGAGGGAAAAATAAAAAGGTAAATCCACAATAAGAGAGTGGATGGGAAAATCTTAGGGAAACGGCTTGATATATGTGTAAAACTATATCATAAAAAACTGCAATTGTTGTGGCACGATTTCCAAAACGTAATCGATTACATAATTCCCTGCTCGTAGGGAATAATTAGAATAAAAAACTAAAGATAGAAAAAAGGTATAATAGTAAGAAACTCCAAAATAGAGGGGAAAAGTTAAAATGAAAAATATTAAAACAATTTGATTGCAATAAAATAACAATAGAGGGAAAGAAATAGAATAAAATAGAAAAATGATTATAAGGATTAATTTAGGAGTTTAGTTAAGTTAATTCAAATAATAACATTAAAATTAAAATAATAAATGTTTATTTAGAATAGGTAAGATAAAAAGGAGAAGTTATGAAAGAGGGGAGGGGATAGTTGGAATAAAATCCAACAAAACATCGAATTAATTAAACTTCTACACAATGCATATTAAAAGCTTTGGTACCAATCTTGTTCTTCGTTAACAACAAAGAGGGAGTCGCTTAGAAATATGAACTTATTTACCTGATTTACTTACAATAGCATTGAGTCAAGGGCATTCATTCAAGGTATAAGGCACATATTTTTTATTGGTTATTTTTTATTTCATATTTGTTGAATGTTATGAAAGATTGATAGTGAGGGAATAGAATGTTATGCTAAAAAATATAAAAATATATAAAAAAATTTAAATGATGTAAATGTTGATAAATTTGTCGTCGGTTCATGTGTACTCGTTCTAGAAATTAATGAAAGGTAGACTTTTATAAAACTAAGAAATATATAGTGGAAAGAACATATAGATGTAGTTTCCACATATAGTACAAAAATCAATCAAATGACTCAAATAATTACATTATATATCAACTGTAATCATCTTTTCCAAATCAATGGTCAATGAGTTCCATTAGACTTGTAATACAAAAAACATTATTTATAAACATATTTTTCGATGATATGTATATATTACTTCAAAAAACTACAAAATTAATATTTTTGTCATATTTACTTTCATAACAATATTATAATAATAAAATTATATTTTCATTTTTCATGAAAATTGTGAAAATTTCAAAGGACAAATGAGGAGCCATCTCGACAACATCATCGCAAAAGGAGCCATCTCAACAACAAAATACATCAAATATATGTAATAATTGATTATTATCTTATGTACATTTAATTTAGTTATTGCATGAAATGCTTATTTTCATTTGTTTTGTTGTATAAAAGAAAATGGAACCCATTCACCACATAAGATAGGATGACAAGGAAGAAAATGTTGATAGCAAAGTTTGTGAGTGTAACTTGTGTTTTCCTTACTTAAGATTTCAAATTTGTTGTGAGATTTATATTTTAATTAATTGGCATTCATCCTTGAATGTCTTACAATAGGTGCTAACATACAATGAAGTGTCATTTGAATAGTTGGTTAGCATTGGGTTAAGTATGGATTATGAGTATATTGTGCAATATCAAAAGTTAATATGCAATTTGTAAATAGCTATGTTGTGGTACTTCCCTCATTTTATAATTAATGGAACAACAAGAAACCTTTATAATAATTATAGCAATGGCTTTACATTGCATATAAAACTTCCAGGAAACAAAGTATCGAGTGGATCAAACATAAGATTCATTGAGAAACAATATGAGGAATGGATTTTAAATAATGTGTATTTGTTTATGAATCACTTATTGATATGGTATGTTTTTTTATATACACAATCATGTATATTATATTATAATCGTGTATATTATATTATAAAAGGAGATATACTCATTCTAATTTATCACTATGTTTGTAGATGAAAAATGAAGAGGAAAAAAATCAAGCCAATTAACAAAACATTGGGTCAAATAACCCAAGTACAATATCCCCTACAAGTGATGAAAAAATGAGATATGCATGCCACTTGAACAATTACAACAGTTCAAGCGAAGAATGATAGTCAATATTATTGGATGGTCTTGCAAGTTATATTGTTTGGAGTGTCTGTCTATGAAAATCAAACATTTTATTTAATGTATTGGAAATATTGTCCCAATTAGATGACCAAGGGTTACCAATAAGTGTAAAAAATACGTATTGAAATTTTTATATTTGTGGACCTTTATGTGGTCCCATTTTGTACAAGAAAAGGTCTCGTATTCGTTTATAATAGAATGGGTTTATTTTTCTATCGCATTGTTAAATGTTATAAAATGTTACATAATTGATTAAATATTACAATGAATATATGTGTCTCTAGCGGTATAACATATTAATACAATCATTATATCCAAACACAATAATTAAAATTCACATATCAATATTATTATCAGCATAGATCCATTCTAAACTTGGATATGTCAAGCACTGAGAGGGATCCAATTTCTTGTGGTGTAAATATTTTTTATCTTAAATTTTGTATGCATCCAAAAAAAATTTACACCTCGACAAATTTGATCCCCCTTGGTGCTTGATAGATCTGAATTGAGATGGATCTATGTTGGTTAATTTTATTTTAATTTTTATGAGTGGGTGTGGATTTTTTTAACTACTTTTCAATTAATTTTAATTTTTTATTTTATGAGCAATGTGAATTTTAATTATTTTTTACTTTTGAAGTAATGCTACATTTTGTGGCCCCAATATGCAAGCGCTAGAAACATGATAGCACATGGGCGTCATGCCAATGGGGATCGCACAGGTGGGCACGTGGATAGGAGGTGGGTCATTTAATTAAGCTCTGTGTGTTTATGAAGGTTTTAATGATACAGGCAATGGTGTCTTCTCGCATGATGCAAGTGATGGCTATGAGTACCATTGGCATTCATGCTAGCGGGCTAGTTGAACCACCCCTCTACGTAGTGGGGGGGAATTTATATGCTTGGAAATTTAGCAAGGGAGATGCATTGGAATCACCCGGTTCTCTGTTTGCAAATTGAGATTTGGTGTTTCATTTTATGTCTATACCATATCTATGAGGCAGTGAGGAAATCCCAAGCAGGGAAGCACTAGTCATGGTACCTCAAGTGGTAGGAAGGATAGAAAATTTGGTAGTGGTGGGTATATAGGCTCTATCTCTTCTTCGACTAGGAGCCTAATTGATGCTGGCAAGAAGGCATAGTCATGCACCAGCTAGCTTCAGCAAGCGCAGAATGTAAAATAAATAATTATTGGGTCGTGAAAAATATGTTGGGGCCGCTAATGGAGGATGTTCAGAGCCAAAGGATGAACTCTAAGACTTTCAGCCTGGAAATAAGGGAAAGTATAGATAAAATGATAGACATCCTTAGCAATTTGGAGGATAATATTGACTAGGGACAAACCCTGTTTGAGAAAAGGTTCGAAGCAGTAAGTTTCCAGAAGTCTAGTTTAGAAGGAGACAATTTCACGGAAAAAGTCTCTCTCAATGTGTCCAAGGGGGAAGAAAAGAATGCAGGACAATGCCGCAAGGCTCTGGAGCAGGAAGCAACGCCTAGAACTGAATCTCTGGTGTCGGCTGGTCCTTCCATTGAGCCCATCTAGAAAATGTGACGTCTAGAGATGGATGACCTAATCATTCTACGCAAGATAGAGCCATTGTCGGTGAAGCTGCATGTGCATGATTCTCTGATCCCATATTACAAGGCATGCCCCATCACAGAAGAATGGTCTGGTTTTGCTCATGGAAAACATTTGGGTTAAAAAAGGTTTTTATGTTTCAAATAAAAATTATCGTGTCTTTCAATTTTTCTGGATTTCTATGATAAATAGGTTGCTAGCATGTAGGTCTATTAACTCTGAGTTTCAATTTATTTACTCTAGACATATCAAACTAGTTCAAGCTTGTTTTCCCTATGTTGGGAGGGCCTTTTTTGCTTTAAAACCTCAAAACATGGTCATCATTTTTGGATCGCTAGGTTGGTGGTTCCACCTGCTTAGGCCACCATGATGTTAAGATGTGAATAGCTCTATAATTTTGTCTTTTATTTTTGATGATATAATATACACTTGTGCAGCTTACAAAAAAAAAATGCTATGTTTTGTGACAATATCTCCCCCATACTGGGCTATAAAGAACCTCACTCGACTCGGTGCAATGAAATTTATTTGATTTTTTTATGATTAATTAAAAAGAATTACTAAATAGACATCAATGCATTGTATTTTGTTAACTCACTAAACAATGTAGGGCATAAGTAAATTATTAATGATGTGGTGATTTTTACGTGGTTAGAAATTATGCACCGATGCCTTTTATGTGATAAACCACACTAGTGCATGTAGTTGTTATCAACACATTGATATAATGGTGCTCAAGTAAGAAACAACATGCTTTTTTTTTCATAAAAAAAGATCTTATATATTTGATATATAATATAGGTATCACCCGAAATAAACAACATGCTTTATATATAGTATTTGCACCAATATCATAATATATAGCAAGTGAGCCAAGTTTGACATAAGACAACAACCCAATGGTTGTTATCGTCATCACTAAATTTACAAGACATTGTAGTGCTTATGGTATATATAATTACCAGTGCGTAGTTGTGAATTGTTTGCACCAATGTGTTTAATAAGGATAATAAGCATCGATTCTACAAAATACGTTACATGTGTCGAGACTTTTTATAAATGAAAAGAACAGGTGCATAACATTTAAACTATATGCATTGGTGCTCATATATTTACAACTCACCGATGCATAGCATTTAAATTTTATGCACCAGTGTACATATTTTTACGATGCACTAGTGTATTCGTGTGATATATGTACACTAATAAAAAACCTCCACTATAATCTTCGATCACCTAGTTATTTTTTTTAAAGTTATAATGAAAATCCGTTACAACCTCTGTCGAACCCTTCGATACCAATGGCAGAGATTTTAGTAGAATAACTTTTGAACATTTTTACAAATCTTGTAACACTAAAATCCTTCACAAACACCTCTAATAGAAAAAAAATTCCTTGCAGTGAAGATATTCACATTTGGAATTAAAAATTTGGCACTATAACAATAAATAATGTTAGAAAGAAAAACTCATGTAGTTAATTTCCACATCATTGTCATACTCTAAATTAACCCTAGTTCGCTATGAGTTTGATATCTAACCTTGATGGTTCTCTTGTATCTAGTAATGTTTCTTATCTTTTATCCAACTTGTGAAGCCATGTGTTACATTGGTTAAGATCATTGGTGAACTACCAACATAGATCCAAATCCTAGGCTCTATTAAGCGCCGAGAGGGATCAAATCTCCCGATGTGCAAACCTCTTCTTACGTATTGCACTCAAGGAGCTAGCAGCTTTGGTATGTCCTATATATAGCCATTGATTTGATTAAAACTAAAAGACACATCTTTTTATTTAAGGTCGACATATAATATTTTAATTATTAATATTTAATATTATTTATGGCCTACATTTAAATTTTTTTTTCTTTTAGGAACGAACATTACAACATCTCTCAATACATGGTTTCAAAACCATGTGCAAGGCCCTCCTAAAACCATGGGTTGTTTAGGAGGCCTTTCACATGGTATTAAAACCATTTGCAAGGCCCTCCTAAACCATGTACAGTAAAATCATGGGTTGTTTAGGAGGCCTTGCACATGGTTTTAAAACCATTTTCAAGGCCCTCCTAAACCATGTACAATAAAACCATGGGTTGTTTAGGAGGCCTTGCACATGGTTTTAAAATCATGTGCAAGGCCAACATGTTTTTTGCGGATAATTCAATTTTATATTTTTATTTTTTATTATTTTGTTAGGTAGGAACATTACAACATCTCCCCCATATTGGGTTGTTTTTCTGACCGACATTTTTTTTGGCGGATAATTAAATTTTTTATTGTTTTGCTAAGTAGGAACATTACAACATATTCCCCATATTAGGTTGTTTTTGTGGCCAACATTTATTTTGGAGGATAATTAAAATTTTTATTTATTTTTATTTTGTTAGTAACAAACGTTACAACATCTAATATCGATAAACGTTACATGATATCCCTCATGACAAACGTTACAAGATCTCCTTCATACTGGTTTGTAGAGTGCCTCTTAGCACAATGACCCTCTACCTATCAACTAATCTCAAATGTGATTCCATCCTCTATATTGATCCACTCAGCAGTTGGCATGTTTGTCAACTTCGACAGGTTCAGCATCGACTTCGACAAGTCCAAACCTTGACACAACCTTGATAGGTTTCGCATCTCGACATGCAACGTCGACTTCAGCATCTCGACACAACTACGATAGAATGTCTCTATGTCTTCCAGTTGTCTGTAATAGTTGAATTTTCGAACTGTTCTAAATTCCTTGTAATTGAACGTAACGGGTAGTCACCTACGTGTCTCAACATTCTATATAAGCATGTACACTATTGTAATATACATTCACTCAAGTAGTAATCAATACGAGAGTATTGTGCATCATATAGTAGTGATAAAATAGCAGAGATTTGTTTGAATCCTTGCATTTTGTCTGTGTGCATACTTTCTGTCTATGTAATGTGTTTTCTTCTTTGCTTATTCTTTGTATGATTCTGCCAAAACAGTACTCGATTCATTCAATCGAACTATTGTCCCTTGACATGCGCCTAGGCACCTGGATCATTGGTATCAGAGAAATATTTAGAGTTTAACTTATGTAGACACTTCTATCGGAGTTACCTGACTTATTCCTATTCAAACACGCTCACAATACAATCAGACACTACCTTTGACTTCAAAGAATATGGCTGAAGAAACAGGACAATAGACATGTAACTGACGAGACAGAGAAACTCATAGAAAAAATAATGCCTAGCTAGTGAACTAAAATGTTCGCCCACTTTAGCGAGATTCTCATGTGATTCACTTCAATATCTAGAGAATCCTCGATGAGATCTTACTTCAATAAAATTCGCCCCTTCAAAGTGCCAATGGATCTACACATATCAAATCTTGAAGGCAAGATTGACACGGAATCAGTCAACAACTGGGTGAAAAACTTGAATCCTACTACTATGTGAATCAACTCTCTGAAGCAAAAAATATCACGATTGCATCCTTAAATATGTCAACCTCTGTGCACTCCTGGTCGAAGAATCTATCGACAAATATGGAACAAGAATGATACCCCATAGACACATGGGATAAATTTGTCACATATGTATGAAAGGATTTATACCCTCCCAAGTACATTGAATAGCAGTATAAGAAGTGGAAGCGGCTAATTCAATGGAAAGACCAATCCAGGAAAATCTATACCAACGAGTTTTATTGACTCATGGCTAGACTTGGCATCCAAGAAGAATAGAAATTTCTTGTCTTGAAGTATGTCAGTGAATTATCCCTGTACATTCAACAAGAAATGGATTTTCTGGCTATTAGAACGCTTGCAATTGCATTCCACTACACCAACAATATTGAAGCTAAATAGAAAGGGAAATCATGTTTCGCGACAAAGACAACAGGTCAAACATCTAACAATAAGTCACCAAATGACTACGACAAGTCAAGACAACCTTTTCAGCTAACTCTTCCAAAGGCAAACTATCACAAGAATCAATCTCAGAAAGACAAAATGGAACATAGAAATAATCCTCCTGCCAAGAAATGGTGTGATTATCATGACTCATTGTGGCATGATATGTCAAAATGCAAGGCTTGGAAGACATTTTTTGAAAAATCGTTGAACTCCCACTTGTTCAAAAAAACTCTAGAAGACTCTAACCCAGATGCATTGACCCTTTTTACTTTGACATCGACCACTCCGACAGCCGCGACCATCGTCGATGAGGAGGAACGAGAATGCCTATTCCATACAAATATATGGGTTCATAAAAATCTATTACATCTGATTGTGGATAATCGTATCTAGAAGAACTTCATTGCTAAATATCTCATGAAGTGACTGGTCTTGTCACCACTCCACATCCTCGACCTTATAATATCGGTTCAATGAAGGATGGACTGAAATAAGGATCACCCAACAATGCAGACTCACCTACATCATTAATCCTTTTGAAGATGAAGTACTATGTGACATGGAACCGCTTTTCGTAGTCAACGCCTTGTTTGGGAAACCTTACCTATGGGATTGACATGGAAGTTATTAGTCATGGCCTCAGAAAGTGATTGTCAAAATTCAGAATCAATGGTACGACATACCAAAGCAACAACCTACATCAATGGTTGCTATGATATCTGCCCAACAAATAAAGAAGCTTATCAAACATGCTCATAAATTCGCATTAATCATGATAAAGCCTCAACATTCCAGGAATATTACATCAATCAGCCAACTCACCGACAGGCGCAACTCCTGACAACAACAACAGATCGACCATATTCTTGATGAATATCATAATGTATTTCAAGAGCTAGATGGAATACCTCTACACTTCCAGGTAAAACACTCCATCGACCTTGTTCCTGACTCTTCATTACCTAATGCATCTGTTTACAAAATATCCATTATCGAGAATGAAGAGATCCACAGACAAATACAGGATTTGATCAACAAAGGTCACATCCGAACTAGCTCCTCTCCTTGTAGAATTCTAGTCATCCTCCTTCCAAAGAAACATGGGACTTAGCGCATGTGCATCAACTATTGAGATCTCAAAATAAATTCGGTAAAGAATAGATACCCTCTTCCAAGGATAGAAGAACTCATCGATTGTGTGAAAGGTATTGAATTCTTTATGAAGCTCGACCTCAATTGAGGATATCATCAAATTTAAATTGAGTCCACTGATGTATGGAAAATGACTTTCAAAACCAAGGAAGGATTGTTTGAATGGTTATCCATGCCTTTCGGCTTAACCAATGCACCTGTGACCTTCATGAGCTATATGGATGACCTTCTACAATCTTTCATTGGCAAGTGTGTCATTGTCTATCTCGACAATATCTTGATTTTCAGTTGATCATGGGAATAACATGTCAAACATCTTCGATAAGTATTTGACACTCTCCAATAACATCGACTCTATTTGAACACGGACAAATGGTCATTTGCGATGAATAGCATCAAGTATTTGGGGTATGTAATTGACTCTATAAGCATTGACGTCGACCCAAAAAAAGTGTAGATCCTCAAATGTTGGCCCATTCCTCAAAACATTCATAATTAAGAAGCTTTCTTGGTTTGGAAAATTTTTATCGACGATTCGTACTCAGCTTCAGTCACATTGCCTGGCCTTTGAATCAGTTGATGAAGGGAAATGGGAAAATTGTCTTCAAATGGACATTAATACAACAACAAGCATTTGAGTAGCTCAAACATCAGCTTTGTACTATGCCAGTACTTGTGTTACCTGACTTGCATCAGCCTTTTAATATTGAGACGGATGCATTGGACTGTGCTTTAGGTGCAATCATTCACTTAGTTTGGTCACATAGTCGCTTTTCATTCTGAAACTTTCAACGACAATGTTAGAAGGTATTTGACGTATGAAAATGAACAGTATTCCATTATGCAAGCCCTTAATCAATGGATACATTACATCCTTGCGAAGGAAATGGTCATCCTCACTAACCATAAGCCCTTATAGTTTTCCCCGTCCCAGTCGAAACTACAAACAACTCGATAACTCAAGTGGATTAATTACCTAAAATAATTCCATTTAGTAATTAAGTATCAAAAAGGTAAATCCAATGTCACTGTCGATTGTCTCGTCCGACCACCCATTACTCTACTTGTCATAGTGATGAGTATGCAAGGTTACGACACCACCACTTAGTCGTAATTGTATTCGGTAGTATGTGACTTCTCTGCAATTTATCAACAGCTTCAGACTGATATGTTGTCTACTACTGACTAATTCTTGAAAGACACCTTGTTATACAAGCTTGTACATATTTGTGTATTGATAGGTGAGCATCGACAACATCTCATTTGGGACAGGCATTACAGCAAGACTACATGACATTTTGGAGTAGAAAAGACTCTTTTTACCCTCCAAAATTATTTTTACCTGGCCTTCACTTAAATATGACGTCCACAGGTACATTCGATCATGCATGGTTTATGCAATTGCTAAACCATCGAATCGATGACAAGGAATTTATACGCCTTTGTCGGTTCCTAGTCAACCTATGGGAATATATTTCTATGGAATACATGACGTGATATCCTACTATCAAATATCATCATGACCCGATCTTCTTAGTAGTCAATAGATTTTCCAAGATGGATATCCTCATACCATGCAAGAAGTCTATGACTTCACAACAGACTTATCAGCTCTTCTTTGAACATGTTTGGAAACACTATGGCCTTTCGACGACCATCATTTCCAATAGAGATTCCATATTTGTCAGCATATTTTGGAAGACTCTCTGGCAACAGCTTGACATGAGACTTTCTTTGTCGACATCTTTCCATTCTCAGATAGACAGAAAGACAGAAGTTGTGAATCACTTGGTAGTACAATTACTTCGCATGGACAACCACAAGCATTGTCGGACATAGGGTGAAAGTCTTCCATACATATAGCATAATTACAATCATTCTCAGCACATCTCTACAGGTAAGAGTCCATTCGATATTTTTTATGGATTTCAACCCTTAGTTCCCATCGACTTGATCAGTTCATCAACACAATCAAACGACACCAAATTCGACAGGTGAGAAGTTGAAAAGGCACTAAAGTTTCGAGATCAAATCTACAACATCCAGAAGCAAGCACAGGAAATGTTGCAGCGACCTAATGCAAAAGATAAGGCCTAACATGATCAACATTGTACTCCTCGTTCATTCCAAATTAGGGATCATGTCTGGTTACATATAAAGAAGGAGCACTTCACTAGCCCATACAAAAAGTTGAAACCTTTGCGATATGGTCCATATATTATCCTTAAGCAGATTGGAGAAAATGATTTCCAACTCAACATTCCTTCATGCTTGGTTCTGCATCCAGTATTCAATGTGGATCTACTTCGACCATACCATGCACCCTTCTTGGAACAAAACAACTTGCAAACAGCAGAACCCAAAGACATCCATCCATATTTTCAATAATTCTTCCTTGCAACACCATTGCGGGACGATGTATATGCCATACAAGGACAAACTCCATTCCCTTAATTCAAGTGGGTAAAGCTGGACATCTCCCCACCCAAGAAAGTGGTACTCTTCTACTGAGCTCACCAACAAGTTTCCTCACTTGACCAAGCACACAATGGAGATAATTATTTCTTAAGGAAGGAGGAATGATCCACTTAGTAGTTGGCATGTTTGTCAACTTCGACATTTTTAGCATCAACTTCGATAAGTTCGAACCCCAACACAACCTCGACAGGTTTCGCATCTCAACATATAGCGTCGACTTCAGCATCTTGACATTACTACAACAGAATGTTTCTCTATCTTCCAGTTGTCTGTAACAGTTGAATTTCTGAACCGTTCTAACTTACTTGTAACTAAATATAACGGATAGTCACCCAAGCATCTCAGAATTCTATATAAGCATGTACACTATTTTAATATACATTAAATCATGTAGCAATCAATACGAGAGTATTGTGCATCATACAGTAGTAATAAAATAACAAAGATTGGCTCAAATTCTTGCATTTTTTCTTTGTGCATACTTTCTGTCTGTGTAGTGTGTTTCTTTCTTTGCTTATTCTTTGTATGATTTCACCATAACAGTACTTGATTCACTCAATCAAACTGTTGTCCCTCGACATGATCTTGGGAACCCGGATCATATATGGTTATGCACGACCAACTCTCTACCTAATAGTTTTCAAATCATGTGTCTTGTTAGGATGTGAGTCCAATTCTTTACGCATAATGACATCCCATTTACACAAATATCAACCATCCCCACAATAATTTTATTTATAACAAATTAACATTGAGGGTTCTATTTCCTACTCCACATGCACAAGAAAATAATGTGATACAACACATAATGTCATTGTGATATCATGCACTACTAATAATTCATAGAAGGGCATACATGAATGAAACTCTAGCCATGAGATTTGAAAAGATGGTCATTTGGGCCCCCTCTATAGTCTAAATATACGTTTTCATAAACATATGTATGGTTTGGACATGAAGTGGATCATTTTATGTTGTCATTAGTGCATGGCAAGGCCACTATTAAAGTCGATTCCCTGAAATCCCCTTCCCACCTACATTTCACATTTGTTCAATATGGAAAGGCGTCGTCTTGCCTTTGCACCCTATGAATTGATGCAATCTCCCTTGGAATTTGCTTTTGAGCATTATTCCATAACTTAAGATATCTCTCTTGGAGATTTCTTGCGTATTTTAGGTGTTCATTGTTAGCTAAAACATAGTATTTAGAGAAAAATAAAAATAATATAGTTACAAGAAGTAATTAAAAATAGCAAGATAGATGTAAATATAGCTACAGAAAGAAAATAACATAACCAAAATTGGAAAATAATATAGTAAGAAAGACTTTACTAATATTTAGAAGTTGGTGTGATGCTCACTTTCCTCTTCAAAAATGATACCTCCAATATGAGTAGGGCTCCAAATACAATAATATTCACTTGAAAATTCATTACATGGCTTCAACTACTATATATAGTTCTAATTGACCAAAACTCTAACCACTAGCAGACCTCCATTAATGAAGCCCCAACCACTAACTAGTGTACCTTCTTTAATGAGGTTATTTACCTTAATTCATTTCACACTCCACTACCTTGTGGGGCCTTATATGGACCTCAATATAGTAAGCAACAATTTATTCCACTAACAAGGGAAGTTAATGCAGGACCCTAATATTTCCTTCCCCTTACAAAGAATCCTTGTCCTCGAGGATGGAGATGAAGAAATTAAGGGAGAAACTATGTTGGTTCCCCTATAGTGTATTCAAGTTATGTATCCCTCATTTGTTTGAAACATTTTGGATAGTATGTTGGCATATGTGAAACTCGCATTTCACCAAAACAACCTCAACATGCAACCAAATGAAACCCTCCTTAATTTTGGAAGGTTTTTTTTAACACTGCAATTGGACCCGAGCACTTTTCCTTCAAACAAAATTACTATAACTTTATTTAGTCATCTATGACTACATATTCCCTACTGGCCATTTGTTAGAAAAACAAGATCATAGAGCAATAAAATAAAATAGGTGCAAAAATAAAACACAGAAGAGAACAATACAAGATAGACACCAATATATGTGGTTCACCTAATATGGGATACATCCACGAAGAAACACCTAGGCCTTTATTTTATTATGTCCAACAAAATGAAGGGATACAAATCATAGCACATCCACTACAACCTCCTCTTCATTCTCTCACAGTCTCTCTCAAACACACACTACACAGTCGTAATACAATGCCTTGTTTAAAAAATAGGGTTTCCTTTTACAGAAAAAGTACACAAACATAATCTCTACCATCAGATCTATAACCTAGTGATTAACAGTTGAAATTGATATGTAATTACAACATTTTGCAAGGCAATTTTTCCAAAAATTTCTTTTTGGGTGCACTTTCTCCGAACCCCTACCAAGGGGGGACTCCAAAAAGGTTGTTGTTGCGCGCCCCCCCACCCCATCAAGTATTGGGATCCAAACATGGATGAAACAATCCTATGACTTAGGAAGATAATCAAGCACCAAAATCAGCAATCTCCCACTTGGAGACTATTCACAACAACTCCACTGCTACTGCACCTATTGGACTATAATCCACCTTGGACCTGGAAATTTTATCATATTCGCCTTCATGCTTGCATTCCACTTAAAACTGAGAAATAATTCAGTTTCTCCCTAGTTATTACCTTTGCTAACATATCTCTAGGATTTTGGCTAGTATGTGTCTTTTCCAACTTCAACCATCCATCTTCTGAAATGGATCATATGAAATGGTACTTTATTTGTACAAGTTTAGACTTAGAATGGAAGGATAAGTTATTTTCAAGATGAATGCCACTCTGGCTATCACTGTACAACATGTTATTCTCTTGCTTCTCACCCAATTCCTCCGTGAACCTCTATATCCAAATAATGTCTTTACTAGCCTATGTAGTAGCAACATACTCAGCTTCCATTGTTGAAAGTGCAACAACCTTTTGTAGTTTTGAAATTGAACTTATTGGTGTTCCACCTACATTAAAAATATACCCTATAGTGCTTCTCCTGCTATCTTTATCACCTGCCATATATAAATCAATATATCCATGTAGAACAATGTTTGAACATCCAAAACATAATCCATAAGTATTAGGACCTCTCAAATACATGCGAAGCCACTATAGTACCTCCCAATGCTCTTCACCTAGATTGTTCATATACATGCATGTGCAATATTTGATCTTGTGCCCATAATCACATACATCAAGCTACCAAATGCTGATAAAATATAAAGGACCTTGGACATGTATTATATATACTCTTGTGTTTTGGGACACATCTCCTAAGTTAGTTTGAAATGGTTGGTGAAAGGTGTATTAACTAGTTTTTCATCTTGCATTCTAAACCTATCCAACACCTTCTCTATGTATTCACCTTGAGACAATGTCAATTTACAATTTTTCGTGTCTCTTGTTATTCTCGTACTAGAGATTTGCTTTGCAACACCCAAATCCTTCATTGCAAATGAATTAGCTAATTTCATTTTGAGCACATTTATATCATGTATATTAGACCCTACATCAAGCAAGTCATCCATATAAAATAACGAGATAATATAGCCTCCATTATATAGCCTCTTAAAATACACACAGTGATTAGAATGGCATCTACTATAACCTTGTCATGTCATAAACCTATCCAATTTCAGATACCACTACCGTGGATTTTTCTTTAGGCCATACAAGTTCTTCTTCAACCTACATACTAAATTATCCTTGCTATAGCTCAAAATGGCACATCTCTACCTGTGACCACTTTCCCATGATTCCATCGCATGTCGACACTTCTTGAAAGTCATTGAAAGTCACTTAAAAAACACCTAACTTGGAGGACCGATATCTTAAGGTTTGTAACTTTGTTTGACCTCATCTCTACACCGTTGGAAATATATTTTAGTTAGCTAAAACTTTCTAGAAGACACCAAAGTCTGAAAATGCCCAGAAGTACCCTTAAAATGAGTTTCTTGATGTGTACACGAGTTTCCCGCGTATGTATGTGAATTTCTATATATAATACCCGCATACGCCTCCAAAAAATGTCAAATATATATATATATATATTGAAATTTGGGTAATTTGGATAGTTTGGGTAGTTATGTAACTGACTCCTTCAGTTGTAACTACTTTGTCTTCGACCCTAACTCTTCATTAAGCATATAAATAGAGGTAGGAGGTCCATGAGAGGAGACTTGAATCTTTGCATCATTATGCTGGAGGAATTTGGAGCTCTCTTTGCCCACACCTTTTCCCTATAAGAATTCTCCTTGTGTTGCAGAGCTTAGAGGCTGAGTTCCTTGGGGAAGAGAAGTAGCAAAACCAGATCAAGGTTTCGTGAGGTGCCCAACTTGAAGAGAAGGTATACTTGTACTTGTTTTCAATATTAATAAAGATGTGATGTCCGTCTTCTTCCCAAATCATTGTTCAATGTGTGATGGAATCTTTGTTTACGATCAAATTTTGATGTTAATCAGATTATTATTTCATGTCTCTTTGATTATCATTAATTTATATGTGGTCATAATGGTTTGAGGAAGGTATAATTTGTTTTGCAGGTCTCTTGGAGCAAGAGGAGCAAGAAGAGGATTGAAGGGATGCTTGGATCAACCTTCATTTGGCTAAGGTATGAACCATTCCAACCCATGATCTTGCTTGTATTTACTTGCAGAACCATTTGCATCCACCTTTCAACCCTAGTACATTGATGGCCTCTTAAACCCTAGCCATAGGAAACTTTCCTTTACAACAGAATTGGTGACTCCATTGGGGATATCCTTGTCTATTTGGGGTTTCTCAGTATTTCTTTCAGTCTTTTGTAAGGTTCCAGGTCCTTCTTACAAGTTAGGAACACCTTTTGAGTTTGTTGGAACGCCTTTCCTGCCTTCCTAGGTCAGTTTTTTACCCTTTTTGTGCTTTTTGTCATCCATACGCGAATTTCAGGCTAAACAGTCGTGTGTCTGTGTTGTATACATGACTTGCACTACCTACAACCTGTGTGTCATACGCAACCTTCCTTAAGGCAACCCGCGTATGCACTTGAATTTGTGTTCTTTCATCATTTTTTAGGGTTTTTGGGTGATTTGAGGGTTGTTTGTAGGGTCTTCAAGGGTCCTCTGCATGTGCATGACTCATGAGAGGTTGTTTTATCTCTGTTAGGTGCTCTTTGTCTATCTTATAAGTCTCTTTCAAGTCTTTGAACTTTTTTTTGCTGCTTTCCGTCCCCACCTCCTTCTTTTTCTTGACCTTGTTGGAAAAGGTACTAAGCAACCTCTGTTTGTAGGTTTAGATTGATACTTGGGACTTCTTGACCTTTGTTTATGTCAGTCTTATTGCTCGGTCTCTTCATTCCAAAGTTGTTGGCTTGTTTACCTTTATGAGCCTTCCTTTCAAAAGAGGTTGATATCCAACTTTAGGGAAACCTAGGGTTTGTTTGTGGGGTGTAGAGTAGTTGTCTATTTGCTTTGCTTACATTACTTGCTTGCATTAATTGATAGGCTGTTTTTCTTTTGCATTTATAAAAGAAAAATAAAAAAACACATGTTTGCTTTATATGCATGTAGATTAGTTTTTTACTCTAGATTGCATGGCATATCCTTGTTTTTGAAATAAAAAATAAAAATAATTTGTTCTTTTGTGGCTTTCAAGTTTCTATTTGAAAAAGAAAGAGAATAGTTTTTGCTTTTTGCATTTCATTTCTCTTTGCTTAGTCATTTTGTTTCAACTTTGAGTCAAAACACCACATAAGTTTTACTCCATTTAGCCTCTCACTAAAAACAGCCCTTAAAATAAACAATATAATTTAAAATTTTATTAGTAAGTTTTATTTTATAGGGTCATACACCAACTAGATTAGGCTAGACTTGTGGGATAGGGAGTTTAAACTCCCCACAAGTGTTTAAATTCAGACGTAGTTGGCCAATCACTAGGTAAATCCTCTTATATGTTGATTGTATCTAGGAAGATCCTCTCAAACGGGAGTTAATCACGAGGCCGCGTGGAGACTTGGACTGAGGAGATAACCCTCTGATTCCTTGCCAAAGCGTAGACCAAGGTTTTTACGCATCTGGGGATTCTGTCTTAGACAGGGTTTCGGGCTTTGATACCCTACCCATGCGTACAAACCAGGCTTGTGACTGTCCCCCCAGACTGTCAATATAGTTAAGGTAGTCTATAGTCTCTTTGACATCTAGGGTTCATACACAGGTACACCGGAAGACTATTTCTGGTTGACCTTGGATGGGCTTGGAAGGTAACCCTGGTAGAAGGTGTGGGAGGGCGGTGGGTGATTCCTCCACTTGTGCCTAAGAACATCTATAGGGACGTCAAGTAACTGTCTATCATCTTTCTTCTAGAAAGCATAGCTTATACCTGTTTATTTGTTGGGCTTTAGCAATTTTAGTGAGTGCTCTGTTGTTTGTCTATACTTAGTGTGCCTTTAGGTGTGTGATTTGTAATTTTGGTTGCCTATCAACCTCAGACTTTGTCTCCTAGTTTGAAACTATGGATAAGACCCCTTTGAACACCAACCAAGAGATCCCCATGCTGGGAACTCCTTGTTCTATTCCTCTCACAGGGAATGTTGGTGTTCCTTTAATGGCCACCCTAAATCTACCTGGATTCACCCTATGGCTATCGGTGTGGTTGTTTTCCACTCCAACTATCCCGAATGCTCCTCATGCTTCTCAAGTAAGCTCCTTATATCAAGGGCATCAAAACATTGCTTCCCCTTCACCTGTAGTTGATTCTCCTACTCCTTCTACCTCATGCGGTGAAAGTGCTGATACTAATAACCAACAGTCTTAAAGGAGTAAAAGAAGGAGGAATAGGAAGAAGGCACGTAAGAAAGGTGGCACCCATTCAACCTCTGCAAGTCAAGTTGAACCTCACCACCCATCCTTTGTAGTTCATGCTGGGGGCACCTATCCAACCTCTGCAGGTCATGTTGGATCTAAGCACTCAACCTCTGCAAGTCAAGTTGATCTTCACCATCCAGCCTCTGCTGATCATGCTGGTGGGATCCTTCCAACCTTTCCAGGTCACATTGGATCCAGTCACTCAGCCTCTATAGTTCATGCTAAGGGAACCCGTTCAACCTCTGATGTTCAAGTTGAACCTCCCCATCCAACCTCTGGAAGTCATGTTGGATCCATCCACCCAGCCTCTGAAGTTCATGCTGGAGGCACACACTCAACTGCTACAAAGCATGTTGATCCTAACCATTCAACCTATGTTGTTCATGCTGGTGGTGCTCGTCCAACCTATGTAAGTCATGTTGGACCCAATCTTTCAGCATCTGCAGGTCATGCTGGGGATAGTCTTTCAGCCTCTATGGTTCATGCTGAAGACAATCTATCAGTCACTGCGAGTCATTTTGACACTGTTGAAAAGACTACCTGTTCAAAACATAAGCCCAAGTTTCCTTTTAAGCTTTGTGAGGGAGACCACCTTACTTATAAATGCCCTTCTATCGTGGAGGTGTGAAGAGTTTGGTTTCATGGTCATCCTGTTTTTGAACATCCTGAATTTTTTCAGCAACCAACCTCTCTTAGTCAGGTTGGACCCAGTCACCCAGCCTCTGGTGGTCATGCTGGCGGAAAAATCTCAGCCTCTGTAGGTCATGTTGAGAGAAAACAGTCATCTACTACTAGTCATGTTGACACTGTTGAGAAAAAGGGTCGTTTGAAGTGCAAACTTAAGTTCCCTTGTAAGCTATGCGAGGGAGATCATCTTACTCACCAGTGCCCTGCTATCGCAGAGGTGTGAAGAGTGTGGTTCGAGACTCAAGAATTTCCTTCTCTTGAACAACCTATAGTTTCTAAACAACCTACTCAACCTTTGGTTGATCAAGTGGTCGAACCAATATCATCTTGGGTTGATCCCACTCTTCTTTCAGAGAGTGATCCTGATGTGATTGAACCAATGTCACATTTGGTCAATCCCACTCTCCCTTCGGAGAGTGACTTTCACGAAGCGGTTGAATCGATTCCATTATAGATCACTTCCTTTGGAGAGTGAAGTGTCTACTAGTCACATTTTCTTCACTGCCAATTCAGAACTTACTCAACAAAGGGGCACTGAACTCGCTTCGAATCAACCCCCACCAAGCTCTTAGATTGCTTCCTTTGATTGGGATATCCTAGTTGAGCCCGCATTCCTTCTGATGCACCTTTCCAGATAAAGGTTAAAGTTGAAACATACATGATTGCTCGTTGTATTGTTGATGAAGGAGCCTCGGTTATTATTCTGTCTGCCCATGCTTGGTGAGGCATGGGATCTCCCAGCCTTGTGTCGACTGCTAGTCAGTTACTGGGGTTTGATAGAAGAACTTGTATAGCCTTGGGAATTCTCGCTCAAACACCTGTTACTTTGGGTGGGAAGACCGTCTTATTTGACTTCATGGTGATAGAAGACCCCTTGGACTTCAATATGATCCTTGGACGTGATTATGTCTATTCCATGCAAGCCGTGGTGTCAACATTCTTTCGTGTGATGTACTTTAATCATGGCGAAGAAATTGTCACTATTGACTAGTTGGATTTTCTTGATCCGTCTCCTAACCCAACTAGAGACCAGGTATTTCCTTTATTGATTCCCAGTGTTTCTATAGACACTGCCTCGCCACAGGTGAGCTATGTGGCCTCATGTCCTTTGCATTCAATTGCTACTGAGAAGCATCCTTTGTTTTCATACTTACCTTCTCGGGACTTGGTCCCAGCATTTGACCAGTTGAGTCATCCTATACAGATTGTGGAGCCTACTCTCCACTCTGTTGATCCATTTGAAAGTTTAGACATGTGTCCTATCTCGGATGATCTCCTTACTTCGAATGAAGTCCTCCTAGAGGCTTTGATACAGTCTGACCTTCTATTGGATGTTGGTTCAGTTGTGACTAGGTATAACCCTGATTTTCCTAGTAAACCTGATCTTCTCATGGATCGGTCTTCTTATGTTGGTATTTTTGAGTATTTGGACTCTTCCTATGGATAGCAAGTCAGTGATCCTGATGAGTTTGATTTTTCTTATGAATTTTTCAACTCCTGTGATACTAAGTTTGTTCCTGCAAACTCTATCTCCCTTGTTGATTTTTTCTCTCCATCTGCAGTTGATCTTACTAATTATAAACCCTCGAGCCTTGGTGCTATAGAATCCTCTTTAGTTGATTCTGCCTTGACTTTACCTTTTGTAGAAGATAGCAAAGTCACATGTGTTTCTACCAAAGTGACTTGTATCAGAACTTTTCATATGAACATGATCCTGATGTTGTTGTTTCTTGGAGATAGGATTCTTAGTTGGATTCACAACTATTTACTGGCCTTGTCTCATTGTTCAAGCTGTAAATGCATTTGCATGTGCCCTGCTCGCGCTTATGAGCCTGATTCTGGCTTCCATGCTTTTCACTCATTGTATAAGCCCTCATCTGTGTTCTCATCGTTGCTAAGCCTTGTATCATTTTGCCTTTGCAACTTGACACCCTTTACCTTGAGGAGACCTTCCCCGAGTGTCTTTATCTTGCTCATGTTCCTTGCATTACGCATAGGTTTGTTCCTCGCACTTGGAACTAGTTTCGCTTGCCCTTGACACTCGTCTCCTCGCATTTAGAGCATTCTTTTTGCTCTCCTTCGAGCTCGTTAAAAATAGTAAGGAGGACGCTAGTTGACTTTTCCAGACTCGTTAAAACTTCATGGGAAAGATATCGAGTTTCTTTAGGCCCAAGTATGACTCCTCAAAATAGACTTGACTACCGAGTAAACTTGTCTGTTCAGGCTCGTTAAGAATGTGTGAATGGGCATCCACATTGGTGGTAGGTTATCACTTTCTCAGACCATGTGGAATAATATGAGAAAGGAACAGTCTCTTTTCTTCGGAATTGAGAAGAGTATTCTCAGGCATAGGTTTATCACTTTTCCAAACCTGAGAGACTAAATTTACAGAAAATGAGCCCTCCGTATGAGCTTAGTTTTCTCTTTTTTGTGCTCTAGACCAAAACATGAAAAATATTTCGAGTGTACTTTATGTCTTTGTCACGCTCGTTAAACCCTAAAGAACAAAGCATCGAGTTTATTGTTGTAAACCCCATTCCTCGTAATCAAATGGATCTTTCTGAGTGATCTTTCCTTCCTTCACACTCGTAAAACTCAGGCTATATGCTGCTTTTGAAGGAGCATTGGGTAGGTGGTAATTTAACCTTTTTTGGACCTTCCAGACTAAGTACGAAAAAGGTGCGCCTTTTCTTCTTTGGAAGTTAAGAGAGTTATTCTTTGGTTTGTTTTATACTTTTTCGGCCTCTGGAGACTAAATTGGACAAAAAATCACCCCCCTGGAGTCTTCTTTGGAGTTTCCAGACTCTCTAAACTATGAAAACATCATCGAGCATGTACTAGTTCGGGCTCGTAAAATCCACGAATCAGTGCTTTATCAAGCATTCTTCTGTCTTTTCTTCGAGCTTGCCAAAAATGAAGATGGTCTCGAGTTTGCTTTCTTGGACTCGTTAAACCTTTACAAGAAAGAGGGGAAGGGAATTCCATTCACATTTTTTTTACATCATGGAAGCAAGTCTTGTTTCCTTGAACAAAGCACCAGTTTTGAGTCTATCAACAGTTGGGTCCTATTATTTTGACCTTATCCTGATTCAGAGTTTTTTACTCCTCCAGTTGGTCTCTTTTCCAATTATATGGGGAATCTGTCAATGTCTCCTACATTGCAGATTTGTGTCGTTGGTCCCTTTATGTCAAAAGCTTCCTAAGTCACTTTTGTGTCATTCTCATTGTTCAAGGATTAAACCTTTGTCGACCATTCTGCAGTTGCCTTAACCTTTTGTGTCGGCCATTCCCTGTTATTCGTTCATTACATCATGTCTTCGGTGGTCCTTGTCATGAAATTATGTACCGATTCCGGATCCAATTAGTCTTTGAATTACCTCATGTTGGATGATGAAGGATGCCTTAATGCCTTCCTTCCAATGGATATCTTCCTATCGACTACAACACCTCTTGCTCTGGGAATGAGATTTAGAGTTTTATGATAGTACCTTGGGGATTGCAGTCATTAGTGGCAATTTCCCTCGTTATTGGGTAGTGAGAATACCTCATTGTCTCCTACTCGATGTATTCTTCAAGTGTTCAACTTCAAGTCCTTGTATTCACATTTGTTAGAATGTACTAGGTACCTTGGGGACCATTTTAATTAAAGGTGGTTTCCCTTGTGTTTGTTAACGGTTCTCATCATTGACTGGTAATCAAACGGTTTCCTCCATGTTTGACTTCAGCTCCTTTATTCGCATGGTTAGGATTCATACCTTTTGGGCGGTTTGGATTGAAGACCTTGAGTCGACAATAGCATTGTCATTTTTGCTATTGCCCAAGTTGCGCAAGACCTTGTCACATTTTATATGAAATTTTGTTGAGACATAGATCCACCTTGTGTTCTTGTGGCTATGATCGATTCTTGAGCTGGATCCACCTTGTTCATTTGTGGCCATGACTCCTTTAGATTTGATATGGTGCCTTTTTTCATATTGAGCGACCATGATAGTTTCATAAGTTATACATATGTTGGATCCACCTGTATCTTTATGGCAATGATTTGTACATCGACATGTATGTCCCAGAGATCAGTTTTTTCTGACATTTATCTCTCTTTCAGGTACCTTTGTTTGAGCCTTTTGATCTTGGATTCTTTGCTCTCTCCATACTCAGTTGTTTCCTTTTTAATGTATTTCGGCTATCATCTTCCCCTCTAACCTCATACATTAAGGGGCATCTGTTATAGCTCAAAATTACAGATATCTTCCCATGATTCTGTCGCATGTCGACACTTCCATGATGACACTTCATGAAAGTCACTGAAAGTCACTTAAAAAACACCTAACTTGGAGGACCCATATCTTGAGTTTTGTAACTCCATTTTACCTCATCTCTACACCATTGGAAAGATATTTTAGTTAGCTAAAACTTTCTAGAAGACACCAAAGTCTGAAAATGCCCAAAAGTACCCTTTAAAATGAGTTTTTTAATGTATACGTGAGTTTCCTTAAGGAAACCCGCCCACGTACGTACATGACTTTCTATATATAATACCCGCGTATGCCTCCAAAAAATGTCAAAAATATATATATATATATATATTGAAATTCGTGTAATTTGGGTATTTTGGGTAGTTATGCAACTGACTCCTTCAGTTGTAACTACTTTTTCTTTGACCCTAATTCTTCATTAAGCATATAAATAGAGGTAGGGAGGTCCATGAGAGGAGACTTGAATCTTTGCATCATTATGCTGGAGGAATTTGGAGCTCTCTTTGCCCACACCTTTGCCCTAGAAGAATTCTCCTTATGTTGCAGAGCTTGGAGGCTAAGTTCCTTGGAGAAGAGAAGCAGCAGAACTAGATCAAGGTTTCGTGAGGTGCCCAACTTGAAGAGAAGGTATACTTGTACTTGTTTTCAAGATTAATAAAGATGTGATGTCCTTCTTCTTCCCAAATCATTGTTCAATGTGTGATTGAATCTTTGTTTATGATCAGATTTTGATGTTAATCAGATTATTATTTCATGTCTCTTTGATTATCATTAATTTATATGTGGTCATAATGGTTTGAGGAAGGTATAATTTGTTTTGCATGTCTCTTGGAGCAAGAGGAGCAAGAAGAGGATTGAAGGGCTGCTTGGATCAACCTTCGTTTGGCTAAGGTATGAACCATTCCAACCCATGATCTTGCTTTTATTTACTTTCAGAACCATTTGCATCCACCTTTCAATCCCAATACGTTGATGGCCTCTTAAACCCTAGCCATAGGAAACTTTCCTTTACAACAATCCTTCCCTTTGACCTCATACCCTTGTGGATGGTACATATAAATCTCTTAACCTCCAAATCTCCATGGAGAAAATATGTTTTTACATATAGATGTTCAAGATGAAAATATTCTACTACCGCTAGACTTAAAATAGTCCTAATTGAAGCTATCTAAATAGCAGGAGAAAAAATTTAAGCAAAATCTATACATTTCTTCTGTGCAAACCCCTTTACAATAAGTTTGGACTTGCACTGGTGTTTGCGTCCATCTTCTTCCTTCAACCTATAAACCCATTTATTCTGCAATGTTGTTTTATTTCTACAAAACTTAACCAAGTCTTAAGTTTGGTTTTGTACCAAGAAGTCCATATCTTCTTCCATGCCTTGCTCCCACATCTTTCTAGTTTCTACATGCATTGCCTCTGCATAACTATCCAGTTCACCATAATCATTCAACAATATGTATTACAATGAAGGACAGTATTGTTCAGGGGGTCTACTTAACCAAGTAGATCTTCTAAGAACACTTGCAGGAGTTTGAGGTACATTTTGTTGCAATTATTGTACATTTTGATTTTTTGCACCTTTGGAATTTCATTTTCTTTGATTTCATCAGGCACTATGTATTGTGTGCTTTCTTTTTCTCTTTTATTTCATTGCAACTGATCTTTGTATATTATATTTTCAATAAATACACATCTCTGCTCCTAATTATTTTGTGATTTTCATAATCCAATAAGTAATAAACAAAATCATTAAATTTGTATCCAATAAAGATACACTTCTTGGATTTTTCCTCAAGTTGTGTTCTATTTTCTTTATCAATATAGACAAATGCTTCACAACTGAAAATCTTGATCATAAATGAGTAGCTTAAATTTTTACCTATTCATGCCTCATCCAAAATGCCACCATCCAAGGAGCTTGAAGCCCTCTATTTATTAATTAAATAGTAGTATCTATAGAATCTTCCCAAAAATTTAAGGGCAACCCTAGATGTAATCTCATACTCCTTGCACGCTCCATGATTGCCTTGTTCATCCTTTATAACACGTCATTTTCTTGTGGTGCTCATGGAACTATATTCTCTCTATGAATCCCATGGTATGAACAACAACTATCAAACTCCTTGTTGTAGATTCACCTTGGCATTATCTGATTTAAGACATTTCAAAATTTTCCTATCTCATTATCAACCAAAGCCTTCCATTTCTTAAAAGTATCAAAAACATCATTTTTTTGTTGAATGCAATAAACCCAAGTTTTCCTAGTTGTGTAATCAATAACAGTAACATTGTAATGAGAACCACCAACAGATAATACCTGAGACTATCCAAATATATCTATCTGCAAAAGCTCTAACTTTTCGGATTTTCTTTCTTCCCAACTCTAAAAACCTAACTCTCTTATGTTTTCAAAAAAACACAGCTCTCATAGAAATCCAAATAAACCTACTTCAAATATGGCAACAACTTCCTTGAATGGAGAATATGCATCCCCTTCTCACTCATGTGCCCAAGCCTATGATGCCACAATGGCGTATCTACTCCTATAGAAGCTAAATATATAGAAGAGTTAGCATTACCGGTACATAAATACATTGTACCTACCTTCTCTCCTTTTTCTATTACCAATGATCTTGTAGTGACCTTCCATGGTTTTTCTGTAAATACAAAAATACAACTTTCACTTCCCAACTTCCCTATTGAAATTAGATTTCTTCTTCACGTAGAAACATGTCTTGCCTCTTTTAGCAACCCTTGGTTTCCATTCTTTAAATTTAATTTTATCTTACCATTTCCAACAATTTTACATGGTTCATCGTCACCCAAATATGCCTATCCAAAATCACCTTGAACCTAATCTTGAAAATACTTCTTATGGTGTGTGGAATGAAATGAAGCCCCTGAATATAATACCCAAGAATCAATAATATTATCTAAGGAAAGGATCAAATCATCTTGTAACACATCACCTACTACATTTTCTTCTGGATTATTAACATGTTGTCGATCTCCTTATTTCTTTAGATATATGTAATCTTTCTTTAAATGTCCTTTCTCCCCACAATTCCAGCACCCTATCTTTCCTCATCTAGATTTGGCTATGCCCTTCCTAAAAATCCCATGGTTCCTTAGGATCTTTACTCTCTCCCTTTGTCTTCCCCAATTCTACATGGTCAACACACCTATGCTTTTCTATCACATTTCCTTGCTAAACATAACACCAACAACATCATCAAATTTCAAAGTGTTTGAACCATAGACAAAGTTACATACAACCATTACCAAGTCATTCCAACATTTTGGTAATGAGCACAAGATTAGAATATCCCTAACCTCATCATCAAAGTTCACTCCTATAGAAATTAATTGATTAGTAATCGTATTAAATTCATTTAAATGGTTGCAATGGATCCACCTTTTGACATTGTCATAGTAAATAATCATTTCAATAGAAATACCTTGTTGGAGGCCAAGGATTTTCATACAGTTTACCCAATTCCTTCATCAGATCTTTTGTTGTATTTTCTTCTGAAATTTTGAAAATGTACAATGCTGACAGGCACAACCATATCATTCTTAGTGACTTTTTATCAAGAACCCCCCATTCTTCATCCTTTATAGTCGTTGGCTTCTTTTCTTTTCCACCCAACACTATGAAAAGATCTTTCTGATGTAGATGGTCTTCCATTTTTATCTTCCATAGCTAGTAGTTCTAGTGGTTAAATTTCTTGACCCTAAACATTCCTTCTTACACCATTCCTCCCACTTGAACAAGGAACCCTCCTTTTCCTATGAGTTTATCATCCAGCTGGACTATCGGCTCTAATACCAATTGTTAGAAAAATAGGATCACACAACAATAAAATAAAATAGATGAAAAATTAAACACATAAAGAACAATACAAGAGAGACACCAATATATGTGGTTCACTTGATATGGGATACATTCACATAGAAACAGACATCCCTTTCTTTTATTTCATCCAACAAAATGAAGAGGTACAACCTGCAACACATCCACTGCAATGATCTAAATTTCAGGGGGAATATGGTCTAAATTCGGATGTATAAGTCATAAAAGCATTAAATGTAGATGGAATCCTCTCCCATTCATCATAAAATCATTAAATGGAGAGGTCACCCTCTCCCATCCATGGTATTTGACAACCCATGGTTTTTCTCCATGGTATGGTTTCAAGACATATTTTACTTCTCCCATCCATAGTATTTAACAACCCATGGTATGGACCCAATAGACATTCTAATAATGTTATAAAAAGGCTCTATGCATTTTCAATAAATCATTCAAGGATTTTCTGCATCCACCCTTTCTCTTATTATATTAATTTATTTTTCAATTATTGGTTCTGAGTGTCTTTCTTAGTATAGTTTGAGAGGTGAGGCTCAAATAACCCTCTTTTAGCCTCACCCCTCCATGTGGCATATTTACTCTATGTTTCTCAATGTTACTCTATGGATCAATTGTTAACAATTGTGCAGCTTTCATCTCCTCCTCTTTCGGCATTTAAGCCTCCCGTATCTCATCCCCCAAGATCTAGATCGGTGGTATCAAAGAAGGTAACCATTCCATGAGAATGAGGGTTTGAGCATAGTTCAGATTCAAATATATGTAGTAATTTGCAACCTCCTTTTGGCACTCTTAGTGTCTATTTGTTGGTCCATACACCGGTTTCTATGTTTCATCTGAAGATTCCATGATCTCTACAATAATCTACGTTGCTCTACAAACCCTTGGCAACCTACACTCATCAATATGTGGAGAACGACCCGCTTTTGAAAAATTTAGAGAGATGTTGTGATCTTTACAAAATGCTTCAAGGGGTATTCTATATCTCATTTGAAAAAAAATGTCATCTAAAATGGATATTTCACGGTCTTTCATTTGGCTTCCTGGTTTGTGATATATGCTTGTTTGAAGCAGCACATGTTTGTACACAATGCGACCTCACATACAAAAACTTTAAATAATTACCAGGGACTCCACATAATATATCAAAGGATATATCATGTCTCATTGGAAAGTTATTTCCTTCAACTAAAATGGGTATTTTCCAGTTTTTCATTTGGATTTATGGTTTAAGAGATATCATCGATTGAAGCAGCATATGTCTGCAAAATGGTTCGCTCGCATCCCCTGAGCTTCAACAAACATTTTCCCATTCTATGGGACACCATAGATAAAATATCTCATATATATGGAAAGGTCTCTTTGATATATCAAATGGGTTTTCAACGGAATTCAATTTCATCATATGTATCATAAGTTATGAACGGATTTACAACAAGACATCAATTGCACCAAAGATCATGAATTTTTCAATTTTTTGACTTTTATTAAATCCTATTGCAATCACAGTTATGGGTCAACCACAAAAAACCCATGATTATGATTATCATTCAACCACACAAAACTCATGATTATGGTTATGGGTCAACTACACAAAACCCATGGTTAAGGATCAACCACACAAACCCCTTATGGTTATGGGTCAACCACACAACACCCATAATTATGTATTGTGATTATGGTTAGGGGTTAGACACACAAAAACCATGGTTATGGTTCAACCGCACAAAACCTATGGTTATAGGTTAGCCACACAAAACCCACGGTTATGGGACAACCACTTAAAACCCATGGTTAGGGGTCAAGCACACAAAACCCATGGTCATGGTCATGGTTATGGGTAACCACGCAAAACCCATAGTTATGGTTTAACCCCACAAAACCCTTCTCTTCATTAGAAATCAGAACATTGTAATCATGAGTCTCTTTTTAGCATGAAATGATGGGGACCATCATTTTTTAATGGGGGAAGAACGACCCAAATTTCAAGGGGCATATGGCCTAAATTCGTATATATAACTCATAAAAGCATTAAATGGAGAGGACACCCTGTCCCATTTATCATAAAAGAATTAAATGGAGAGGCCACCCTGTCCCATTCATCATAAAAGCATTAAATGGAGAGTTCACCCTCTCCCATCCATGGTATTTGACAACCCATGGTTTTGTTCTATACTATGGATTCAAGGAACATTGTACCTCTCTCATCCATCGTATTTGACAACCCATGGTTTTGGCCCATGGTATGGCCCCAAGGAACATTCTAATAATGTTATAATAAGGAACTATGCCTTCTCAATAAAGCATTCAAATATTTTTCGCATCCAACCTTTCTCTTATTCTATCAAGTTATTTTAAGTTATTGATTCTGAGTGTCTTTGTTAGTATAGTTCGGGAGGTGAATCTCAAAGAACCCTCTTTGAGCCTCACCCCTCCATGTGGCCTATTTACTCTATGTTTCTCTATGTTATTCTATCGATCAATTGTTAACAATTTTTCATCTTTAATCTCCTCCTCTTTCAGCATTCAAGCCTCCCGGGTCTCAGCCCACAAGATATGGATCATGCAACATCCTCTTCACTCTCTCACAATCTCTCTCACACACACTACATAGTCATAATATAATGCCCTCTTTAAAAAAAAGGGTTTCCTTATAGGGAAAATATACTTATACATAACCTCTACCATCGTATATGTAACCTAATGATGAACAATCCAGATTTACTAAGAAATTATTACATTTTACTAGGCAATTTTTCCAAAATTTTCTCTTTCAGGGCGTTACCTTGGAACCCCCTCCAAGGGGGGGCTCCAAAAAGGTTTTCGCCGCCCCCCTTAGCAACAATAGTGGGTGGGAAATCCCCCTCCCTCCCTCCCACCACACCCCATCAAGTACTGGGATCCAAACATGGATAAAACAATCCTCTGACTTAGGAATATAATCAAGCTCTATAACCAACACCATTTACCTATACTTGTTTTATTGTTTCTCTTATTCCTCCATGTGTTTTTCCTTCATTAACTTAATGATAGTGAATTTTCTTTATGAAACCCATGGGCTACACATGACTTTCCTTCATGAAAACTATGAATGCCTTCAAAAAGTTGGGAAAAATAGTTAAAATGCATTAAATGCACACTCCTAAGTTAAGAACATGGCATTCATACCCATGCGAAAACCCTAACATCCATTCCCAACTATATTAACTACTTTTTTATATAAATAAGTGTTATTTGTTGGGAAAAGCGGCAATATACCAATGTGATCAAGGTTATGCTCAAACATTCTTAGAAGAGTAACCTTTAGATTGAAAGTATTTTCCCCTATTTAGAATCCCTTGGTTTTGAACCTATTTCTAGCTTTCTATTGGGAAACATACTTTTATCCCCCTCACCTTCGTTACCAAGTAGTGGAAACATTTCATGGGGTAATTTTATGACTGGTAACATGACTCTATCCCGATTCTCTGAGAACCCTAGGTCCATTTCCACTACTAAGTTTCCATTCTTGGAAACTTTATGTATGTTGAGTTTTTCTAAGTTAACTAATGACTCAATCACATCACAACTAGTTGTTCCTCTCCAAATATAGAATCTTGTTATCGATATGATGCATTTCCCTCCTAAGTGCATTTTAAGAAGTTCAATGGACA
Source organism: Pseudotsuga menziesii (assembly GCA_001517045.1). Taxonomy (NCBI): domain Eukaryota; kingdom Viridiplantae; phylum Streptophyta; class Pinopsida; order Pinales; family Pinaceae; genus Pseudotsuga; species Pseudotsuga menziesii. The sequence goes on from LPNX010536226.1 coordinate 253,117, forward strand.
ACTCTAATGTTAGGATTGCTCAAAAGTATAAAATTGTTGAATATCTGACCTAAGATTCATGCCCCATGTCAACAATGAATATCCTTCACATATGACCTATGCAACTTAAGCCATTAATGAATTATCTTGGTGGGTTTGATCCTTTCAATACTCATTTAATAACATGACCTAGACAACTCCAATCCTAGATCTGTCCACCACAACATGTTTCAAATTTAATTATCTTATGATGGAACGAACATTTTCAATACAAGAGTGGATGAAAGGACTTCCACTTGCATGATTTCCTTGTCATATTGCAGAGCGCTAGGTTCTCCTAAGATAGTATCTTTTTGTACCATGCTAAAATCATTCAATGGCCACTCTTTAAACCCCCCAGAATCATTTCCTCCTTCCTTGTTGAAATGTGGAGTAAAATTGTCTTGATCAAAATTGAGGTTGTTGATGTTTCATTAGATTACAACCTCTTGTTGGCACATAGTTGGATGCATGTAATGATGGCTGTGGTGTCTTTAATTTTTTGAATTATGTGTTCCCTCATCATGTAAAAATTGTCATGATTGATTATTTGTCATACTACATGCCTAATCTAATCTCCACTATGGGATCAAATGTTTCAATTGTGGACAAAACCGACAGGATGTAAGAAAGTATTAGTGTTGGGATGTTCAAGGAATCACTCTCGATGGGTACTTTTCACTCCTTCCATATATATGTGATTTTATCATTTGTTGATGATATTACGATTAGTCTACATAGATCATTCAAAATAACTTATTTTGGGGAAGACGCATGCCTAGTATCAGACCTGTCTACTTTGTGATAGGAAATTGATATGTAGATTCTGCAATGCCAATGTTTGTAGTTGAGGTCAATTACCATGCTATTCAAATGGCCTTTGCAGACATTGATTATAATATTCCACCTAATGAGGAGCCTAATCAGTTTACATCATTTGTATGGGCCTTCAACTCCCTTAGTTCAAAATATTTCTTGTACATTGTCTTACTATCAAATGAGGAGATTTTGGAAGCAATTATATATTATGAAATACCATGGGAATATATGCACCATCGTTTGTACTTTCTTCCTCAGTTTGATAAGATGGAGGCTGGAGAAAAGGGTCTTATCATGCCTGAGGATTTTCATTGGTATGATATTTTCATCCCAACACATGATGTATATGTGGAAGGAAACATGGAAAACATATCTAAAACAATAACAATTGATATCTTATATTTACCTAGTGGTGTAGAAGATGTCTTGATTGGAGCATATCATCCCCCCATTAAAGTTCAAATCTATATTGTTCTCTTCAAGGAGTATCACAACATTTTTCTTGCTACTAGGAGGAAAAGCCAAGTAGTGATCCCCATATTGTCAAAGATGAGATCAAAATGTATAATAACATAAAACACATTTGACAAAATATGTGACAGGTAAATTCTTGAAAAGAAATTGTTGTCAAAGCATAGGTGGAAAATCTTTTAAAAATTTGGTTTCGTTTACTTGGTCCCCTTAACAAAATGGGGGTCAAACAGAGTTCCGATGGTAAGAGATCAGGGGCCATTGGCATATGTATTAATTTCTGTTATCTAAACAAGCATTCCCTAAATATAATTACCTCATGGCATTAAATCGACTATATGATTGATCAATGTGCAAAAAATAATAATTAAATTTTTAAAAAAATATCATCGATGTACATTGTCTTACTATCAAATGAGGCAATTTTGGAAGCAATGATATATTATGAAAGACCATGGGAAGATATGCACCATCATTCGTACTATCTTCCTTAGTTTTATAAGATGGAGGCTGGAGAAAAAGGTCTTATCATGCCTAAGGATTTTCATTGGTATGATATTTTCATCCCAACACATGATGTGTATGTGGAAGGAAACATGGAAAACATATCTAAAACAATAACAATTGATATCTCATATATACCTAGTGGTGTAGAAGATGTATTGATTGGAGCATATCATCCCCCCATTAAAGTTCAAATCTATATTATTCTGTTCAAGGAGTATCACAACATTTTTCTTGCTCCTAGGAGGAAAAGCCAAGTAGTGATCCCCAGATTGTCAAATAGGAGATCAAAATGTATAATAACATAAAACACATTTGACAAAATACTTGAATGGTAAATTCTTGAAAAGAAATTGTTATTAAGGCATAGGTGGAAAATCTTTTAAAATTTTGGTTTCGTTTACTTGGTCCCCTTAACAAAATGGGGGTCAAACAGAGTTCCTATGGTAAGAGATCAGGGGCCATTGCCATATGTATTGAGTTCTGTTATCTAAACAAGCATGCCCTAAATATAATTACCTCGTGGCATTAAATCGGCTATATGATTGATCAATGTGCAAAAAATAATAATTAAATTTTAAAAAATAATCATCGATGTACATTGTCTTACTATCAAAAGAGGTGATTTTGGAAGCAATGAAATATTATGAAAGACCATGGGAAGATATGCACCATTGTCCGTACTATCTTCCTTTGTTTGATAAGATGGAGGCTGGAGAAAAGGGTCTTATCATGCCTAAGGATTTTCATTGGTATGAGATTTTCATCCCAACACATGATGTGTATGTGGAAGGAAACATGGAAAACATATCTAAAACAATAACAATTGATATCTCATATATACCTAGTGGTGTAGAAGATATCTTGATTGGAGCATATCATCCCCCCATTAAAGTTCAAATCTATATTGTTCTCTTCAAGGAGTATCACAACATTTTTCTTGCTCCTAGGAGGAAAAGCCAAGTAGTGATCCCCAGATTGTCAAAGATGAGATTGAAATGTATAATAACATAAAACACATTTGAAAAAATAGATGACTGGTAAATTCTTGAAAAGAAATTGTTATCAAGGCATAGGTGGAAAATATTTTAAAATTTTGGTTTCGTTTACTTGGTCCCCTTAACAAAATGGGGGTCAAACAGAGTTCCTATGGTAAGAGATCAGGGGACATTGGCATATGTATTGAGTTCTATTATCTAAACAAGCATGCCCTAAATATAATTACCTTATGGAATTAAATCGACTAGATGATTGATCAATGTGCAAAAAATAATAATTAAATTTAAAAAAATATCATCGATGGACTTTTTAGTTGTCATTATATTCATATTCACCCATAATAAGATCAAAACACTATGTTTATCTATCCTTGGGGTGATTTTTGTAATGTACATAGGGAGGATAATACATCAAATTATCCTAAGGAATCACTCCACAAACCATGCTTGTTATAATACAATAACTTCAACATCCAACATATCATAATCCAATGATACTCATATGTATTTATATTTTCTCATGAGTAATCCTAAGGGTCTAGGACAACTACCCCTTATTATTATAGTATTTCCTCTAAATACATAGTGGGTATATTCCATGAATGTGGCCCCATATTTATTATCCTCCTTGGGTACCTAGATGTCCCATATTATCCTCCCTAGGTACATTGCACTTTTTCCTACATGAAATGTTGTTTGGACTTAATGATATTGGAGCTATGTTTCAGTAACCCATGTCGTAGTCCTTTCATGATATTAAACATATTATAAAGGCTAATCTAGATGAAGGTCACACTTTCAAAGAGAAGGATATATCATTTGGTCCATATTTGTGCAGTATTTGAAATATGATGATACTACAAATTCATTTGAATTCTCATAAGTGTATATTTTGTGTCATGTCTAAGAAATTGCTTGGTTAATAGTTTACAAGTACGAAATTATGGTCAACCCATTTAAGGTGGAGGGAATAGTTCAATTGATTACCCTACACAATATCCGCCAACTTACAAACCTTCAAAGAAAGGATAATCTTTTGCAACGGTTTATCACAAATTATTATGAGATTACAAAATATTTAATGTGCCTTTTGAAAATGGGAATCTCATTTATGTGGGATGGTCAAGTGAAATGGTCATATGATGCCTTGAAAATATTCTCTAATGCCATACCCATTGCTAATTCTGCCTAACTGTGATAGGGATTTCCTATTATATCGTATGGCATCTAAAGCAACCATCAATATGGTTTTGGTTCATGAAGATGAATCACATCATAAATATGTGTTTATTATCTTAGCAAAGGTCTTGTTGGACAATATTCTCATATAGAGAAGTTAACATTGGAATTAGTCCATGTTGTCCAGCTACTTTGACATTACATCTTTCTTTGATGTATAATACTGATTGTGGATACTAATACAATGTAGTATATCTTGACTTGATGAATAATCGAGTGCAAGTATCCAATTGGATCATGATCTTGAAAGAATCATAGAATTTAGATATGTTGAATCGAAGAAGTCCCTACCTTTTTACAAAGCTCATATTGAAGTTACCTTGAGACGAGGAGGGTTAGTTTGAAATTGATTTGATTACCTAAAAACATTTATTTCTTATTGCATTTATTGACACTTTTGGTACATATACATCCTAATATATCTTCAAACCCAACAATTCCCTTCTCACCTTTCTTACGAGGAATGTCGACACATTCATCATCATGAGAAGAGTTATCTTATTATTAGTGACACTTTCTATGACTAAGGGGTTGATCTAATCTTACATATATGCTTAACCCATGAAAAGGTCGAGAAGGTCCTCAATGCTTGTCATTGTAGAGACTATGGCAGTCATGTTTCTAGGTTAGAAACAAGTCATAATATATTGCATGTAATATATTTTTTTCCATCGATTTTCAAATATTGTGTTGAGGCAATCCATAAATGTCATCCCTATCAGTGATTTACAAAAAATATGTTCACTCGTATTTCTCCTTTATACTATGTTTTCAATGTTGTACCTTTTACCAAATGGGGTGTTGATTTTACAACTTTTGACTCAACTTCATCAAAATCTCATGAATATGTTATTGTGTATGTAAACTACTTCACTAAGTGGGTAGAATCCATGCCCACCTTTACAAATGATTATGAGACTACATCATTGTTAATAATTTCATTACCAAGTTCAATGTGCCTAAAGGGATCGACATAGATCATGGCACTCATTTTTCAAAGTAGAATGAAGATAGAATTAGGAGCCAAATTGAGGTTACAACAGAAACACTCATACCCCTACTATCCTCAGGAAAATGAGAAAGTAGAAGATGTCAACAAGGTTTTGAAAATCATACTCCAAAGAAAAACTGATAAAAGTAAATCAAATTTTCATTTAATTTTATTTTTTACTCTTTGGGCATGTCAAATTTCAATTAACACTACTATAGGTGAATTCATCCTCCTTTGAATTGGTCATAGCTTCCATCAAAGTATATCCAACCCAACATAGGGTACAAGCACTCATCCTTTAAACACGTTGTGTCAGGATTTCCTTTAGACCCATACAGTAAGGGAGGAATTATTTGATTCAATAGACCCCATTTCATCTCGTGCATGGAGTGGAAGCAATTATGTCGATTGAATGTGAGATCCCCTCATTGAAGCTATCCATTTACCTATAACATCTTGAAGAACACCACAAAGATGTGAGAACTGCAAAGAAGACACATAAATAATGTGTTAAACCTTAATATCACAAAGTTGTCCATCCTTGAATCTTATCTAAAGGAGACCTAGTGGTTATTTGTGACTAGGAGAAAGATGCTCTAGGTGTAGGCAAGTATCTACCCTTGTGAGGAAACTCTTACATAGTGAGGTGTGTCCTTTGTAAAGGGGATTACGAGTTAGAAAACTATGATTGGAATGTCTTAGATGACCCACACAATGGGCTCTATCACAAGAGGTATTATGCCTAGTCTATAGTAACGTCAAGGCTATACTTTGTACATGTTGTATAAAAGTGGTTTGACTTTTGTTATTCATTTGATCTTATTATTTTTGTATTTTCTTATGCTTGATTGGTAGATGTCATTGGACACACCCATATATGTGGGATTTGTGAATGGTGTTGGTTTCCACACTAAGAACATCATTTCTATAGGTTGGGTGATTTATTCTCCTACAAGTCAACTTGTGAAATCATAATGAATTTTCCTTGGTCTTGTGTCCAATAATACTATTGAGTATAATGCACATATTGAACTTCTATAGGACACCATTATGTCTAGAATTCGATGTAGGGTGGTTCACTTGGATTCACATTTGGAACTGTCATAATTGAATCATTCTTATCATGCTCATGGTCCTATGCTTCTCTACAAGTATTTATGGGAAATATTTCTCAAGTGTTATTTTGAATTTATTACATATATTCATATACTGAGAAGGTTTAGTGATGCAACTGATTAATTAACTAATTATATTTTACATTGGAATTTGTCACATTAAACTAAATCAAATCAATCATGTAGATAATAATGAAAAAAACAATCACATCAATTTGTTATCATATAAGCAAAGGCACAAAACCATGAATGCATAGAATAATAAGGCATTTTCAACATGTCCAAAAGGTATGGTGTGTCATATGAGCCTCTAATATTATGTAGTCCTAGAGCTGATGATGCAAAAATAAATATTACAAAATCTACTCTTTAGGTTTGGGTGGAACATTGGTCTTATGATGACATGATATAAAGTAGCTAACCACCACAAAAATCATACCCACAAACATGGTACCCCTACCACGTGAAGTTTGGAGAAACTTTGGAAGATACTCCACCTAAGACATGGGAACTTTAGTGTTCAAACTTTATAGGTTTCATTGGACATTCTATAACAATTTGGTTTGTATCCATGGCTTTGGTCTTATCAGCTAAATTAGATCTCCCTAGGTCTACATCTATATCATTAATTTTTTTATTGATGACATAACATTTATAAATAAATTATCTAGCTGTAAAAAACATTTAAAAAAGGACAAAATAAAATAGAAAATCATAAGATACTTCTGAAAAAACTTAAATATGTTTACCCAAGTCACCCCACTAGGCCCCGAGAGGTGGTACTAGTCTTTTATATCAATGAAAGTAAATTATGGAATAAGGGAAATCATCAACTGCAATGATATGGTCAAAACACCAATCAAGGAATCTAATGTGAAAGTGTTGGTGATCACTACTTCTTCTTTCCTATACATCATGTTGGTCCATCAAGTCATTTTGGGCTCTCTCAACCCACTCAATGGAATCAAGATGCAGGGTGCATACCTAGGAATCTATATAAGAAAATGTTAACAACCTAACTTCACTCCCTCAAATTGTCATGAGCACAATCATATTTATACATCACTTTTGACAACTTTATCCCCGTTTCCTTTATTTCCATCACGTATGAGCTCAATATTATGATCAAAAGCTAGCTAAGACACTAAAATCGGCTAGAAAAATAGGCTCGTGAAATTTATTTGATAATCCAAGAGTGTTATGATTTTTTCCCTAAAAAAACACACTTTGGTCCCAAAAATATTAAAGAATTATCTTAGTTGGCTCATGATTAATGTTGTTCACCTTCCAAAGTGGAATAGTGGCCTAAAAGTGAACACACCAATCTGTTATTACTAAAATGTCCCTTGATCTAGTCTCTAATACATGTCATCATCCCACTACTTCATCAATGCATTCTCATTGGATCTAATTCTAAGAGACACCCACATACTCTCCTATAAATAAATCCATGAAGGTCACCTATTATATCATTCAAAATAAGCAAGGTTATGTTGTTGAATTTCTTCTAAAGAAAGAGAGCTTTCATTCTTGTTCCCTTTATAACATGGGAATTCATATCACACCATCTATAACTCAGAGTGGATCACTAGAGGAGGATAAGAACCCTCCCTTGTAATAGCCTTGGAATCCATTTACTTCAACCTACTATTACCAAGGTGTTGTAACTCGTTTTCTCCCTCTTTTCTTAATATTAATTCAAACATCATTTATTGTAGGCAAGGGTTTTTGGACAAGTCAGTTGCGCAGCATCACAGTGTTGCACAAGATCAGAAGACACCACGCAAGACAAAGATAGCGCATAAGGCGGAAGAGAGACTACTTTTGAATATTTTGTGTCACTTTTTGTACTTTTGACCATATTTTTTGGATATTGGCCATTAGTTGGTAGAATCAGTTAGGAGTTAATTAGAAGTGGACCATGAATGTAAAGGTGCAAGCCTATAAATAGAAGAAGAATTGTGAATGTAAGAATCATCTTTGTAATCTTTTATTATGATTCATGTTCATCATAGGGAAGCCTAGACCAAGGATTGAATTGTTGTCTATTTTGGATCTATGATTTATTGCGTAGAAGGAATATGAAAAGACGAGGATTGATCTGAATTACTATTATCTTTTGTCTCTTTCTATCTTATATTTCTGTTTCTGCAATCCAATGGTGAGTAAGTGCAAAATGGATCTATGATGCAATGTTTACTGCTTCTGGATGATGTAATCATCTTGGATCTATTTGTGCGACAGTATGGTTATTTCTGTTATATGATGTGATTATTTCTGCTATGAATGAATGATGCGATCTGTTGAAGAGTGATGATGAATGGTTCTATGAATGATTAAGCAACTAGTCAAATCTGATAAATAAGTTGATGAATGGTCGATTCCCATAGTACTCTTATATTCTACCGGGAAACTTGGTTTCGTTAGCCTTCCCTTGAACATCTCGGGTGAGACTTCATCTGCTTCATGGGTGTTGTCAGGCATGGTAAAACCTGTTTGGGTCGGTGCTCAGGGAAATCACGGCAAGTTGAGTGTTGACAGAGTGGGAACCCCTGTCGACTGGGTTTTGTTGGCTAGGTTTCTGCCAACATTTATTACATGTTATGTTTATGAAGCTTTGGATTTGATTCCTCATTTTACATAGCACATATTAGATTATAATATGTTATATTTCCATGTCTCCTTTAGCTTACATATTTCAATCAAGTGCTTAAGTAACACAACCCTTAAGCAAGTGGTTTTTAGCACATAGCACTTATCACACACCAATGCAAAAAATGAACAAAGGATACTTTCATATATGAAGGATTTTGTCTACCCAATTTGTAGGTAGTGAGTTGGGTCTTCATGCTTCTCAGTAGCATAGTGCACCAATACAAAAAAAATAGTTCTCAAGCACTCCTCTCTGTAGTGCATCAAGGCACGATATTTAGAGTGTGAAGAGGTGGATCTTGCCATCTGAGTAAAAGCGAATAAGATGGTATTCACACACATGTCCACAATCTGACTCATAGGTACTTGATTAATCCTTTTTCATGACCCTATATAATCGTATGTGTTTACATACTAGGTCATAATTTAACCTCCTCCTTCTCCTCGTCCAACACATATTGGAATTGTCGACTCACCTAATTGATATGATTCGATAAGAAAATATAAATTTTTCACCTTGATATTTGGGATCTCATTCTCTAGCACAAAAGCACCCTGGTCAGGATCCCAAACATAATAAGCAACTATAATAATTGTGGCTAAGATTGCATGTTGGGGAAACTGGAACTTTTTACGAGTTCGCATTATTGTAGTGATTATGCTCTCTCTCTCTCTCTCTCTCTCTCTCTCTCTCTCAACATGACTAAAATGAATATATTTACACAGTCAGCAAAAAAAAGTTGTTGTTGATTTCAACATTATATTTTTTCTTTTTTTGAGGTGGAAAGGGGGTCACACTTGTTCTTTACAACAATAGTGATTATGCTCTCTCTCTCAACTTTTTACGAGTTCGCATTATTGTAGTGATTATGCTCTCTCTCTCTCTCTCTCTCTCTCTCTCTCTCTCTCTCTCTCTCTGCATGACTAAAATGAATATATCTACACAGTCAGTAAAAAATAAGTTGGTGTTGATTTCAACATTATATTTTTTCTTTTTTTGAGGTGGAAAGGGGGTCACACTTGTTCTTTACAACAATAGTGTTTATGCTCTCTCTCTCTCTCTCCCTCTCTTTGAGGTGGAAAGGGGGTCACACTTGTTCTTTACAATCATAGTGTTTATGCTCTCTCTCTCTCTCTCTCTCTCTCTCTCTCCCCCCCCCC